>MU709687.1:9621-57120 GCA_026770625.1 Nicotiana glauca
AAAAAAAAAAAAAACTGATCTTGTCAATACGGCCTTTCAGCACTTGAAGAAGATTTGAAGGCTGTGTAACAGAATCCGGTATGACACACAGCTACTGTTCTTGCGAAATCAGTCCTTCGACGCCCTTTTGTAGGCGTTTGGCAGTTTTCCCAAGAATGACATTACCTTGACTGAGGACATTTATTTACCCACCTAAATTTAACATTTTTTATTTTATTTTATTTTATTTTATTTTTTTTTTGAAAAAGCAAAATTAGTTGAGCCCGATATAGGTTGCCTACGTATCCCACATCCGGTGAGAATCAAACTTGCGTAGTTCAACTAAAACAAACTACCTTGTTAGAAAAACGAGACCTCTTTTTCATCTTTTTTTTCAAAATTTACTAGAGTTTCGGTATTATTTGGTACTTTCAAGACATGTGATTAAATCCCTTAATCCTATACACTGGTGTTTTTCTTTTCTTCAAACCCATGTTCTTTCTTTTCTTTTTTTTTTTTCATTTTTTTTCAAATAAGCCGGTCAGCATGCAGGTCCGAAACAAATAAATGCACAAACAGGATGCATCATGGTGGTCTTTTCGTTTCAGATACACCTGTCCTAGACAGACCCAACCCCTGTGTTGAGTCTCCTAAGTCAAAAATGCACATGATGCAAACAAACGTTCCTACTAGGGATCCGGCATGAGGCTTTGTTATTCTATGTTAATATCCTGCTGGAGAAACTATCTAGACTGGCTTACTCGAGCGGACAACTCGAGCCGAGGAGGGTCAGTGTACCGGTAGCATGGCTTTCCGGCTTAACTGGTGGTACTCCCCGCCTAAAACATGTGTGACTAAATCCTTCACCGGGTGCCAAGCACCTCGGCTATCTCAAAGAAAGACGGGCTATGTCCAGCAAATGCCCGATGTTAAATTCAAGAAGACTCAGAGGAGAGGTGGGTATCGGCACAGTTTATATACAGTTCACAAAATATCAAAGCGGTAGAAGCAACATTTAGCACATTAAGACAAACATATAATAAAATCAGATAATAAATAAGCCAAATACAACAATTATTCAAAGCTCGAATTCTTAAACCCTGAACCAGTGGTTCTGGGTTTGTTTCCCCAGCAGAGTCGCCAGAGCTGTCACACCTCCTTTTGGCGCGCCCCTACCACGAGGGGTGGACGCGAGGGAGCTTTTCCATTTAAAGTGACAATATTCGAAATGGGATTATTTTGTTTATTTCAGAGTCGCCACTTGGAATAAATTATGGTGTCCCAAGTCACCGATTTATTTAAATCCCAAATCGAGGAAATTTTCGACTTTCCAAATGAAGTATGCGAACCAGAAATTCTAAGTAAGGAATTCTGTTGACCCGAGGGAAGGTATTAGGCACTCCCGGATCCCGTGGTTCTAGCACGGTCACTTAAACTATTATAGATGGCTAAAATATCTTATTTTTAAAATATGTTATAACTTATGTGCTTTTATCAAATTCAAACCGCTTTTATTAAGTTAAAACTATACATTTAAACCTTCAAACAAAACAGGCCTAATCTTGACCTGGAACCAGGCCCCTAACGAATATGCAAGTCAAATGTGTACCTGGGTCATTTATTTTAGCATATACCGGGTGAGACGGCCATCGAAACTCTACAACATTTTTTATTCATGTAAAACAAATGTCCGTTTGAAATTATTTCCAATTACTCTACGCGAAGCGATGGTGCACAACAATTTTTTTTTAAACCAACGCACTGCTAACTAGACGGGAAAAACATCCGATTCAGTGAACCTCTTTAACAAAAATGAGCCTTTGTCTTTTGATTTTATATGTGTGTCTCATCTTCTCTGTCCACTAAAAAAGAAAAATTTACTCGTGCGTGGTTCATTAAACCTAGACAAGTAAAAGGCTAAAAGAACTAATAAAAAGACTAATTACTACATCACAAAATCAGTTCGGATAAATCATTATCAGATGTGAAATTGTCTACTTTTAACTTACTGTTTTTTATCCAACCATTAACCAACACAGGCTGTGAACTATAATCCAAATCAAATTAACACTAATGTCTACCGATTTTAACATGCTCAACGGAAAATGTCAAACTCATTTTTTACAATCCATGATTTTAATTAAAGATACAAACAATCCGAATTATGAGAATGTATGCTTTACAACTTAACACATGTACATGGCAAATTAAACTAACTATGAAGCAAACAAGAGTGATCCAGCCACATGATTCCAGTGAGCATTTTCATTTCAAATTCCAGTTCAAGTCTACACCAATCATGAGTTCAAGGCTGTGTACCTGGAATTCAATAGCAAAATGAAGAAGGAAGAGATCAGTAGCAGCTCCAACACAACAGACAAACAACAAACCCAGCAGTAGCAAAGGGACACAACTTAGAATCCAACAAGCTTAGAACCAATTTTGAAAACCCACACAGCCAAACAAACAATACTCCAACGGATCAACAACCAAATCAAATGTTTTGAATACCCCACTATAGAACAGAAGACAAAAGCTTTGGACTGTTTCTGCTCTCAAAACAGAAGTAATATCACTGGATAAGATGTCTAGTTCCAACTATATTCCGGTCTCTTAAAGGACTTATAGAAACTGAAATTTAGTTACAGATTGGAAGACAAACTCCGGTGGGAGTAATAGAACAGTTTTCTTTTGATTTCAAAAACTGGAGGCAGATGCTCTACTATTCTGAATTTTTTTTAAACTGGAAGGAGACCCCCTGGGTTTTTTTTGAAGCCGCCTCTATCTATTCTGAAATTTTCATTTTATAACCAGAAGACTCTCCTTAACAGCCTGTTTTTTCATGACTTAAAAATTCATCAGCCCATCTTATTCCCCACCTTTCTTTGTCTAAGTATGGATTTGCCTATTTAAAAACTCCTGAAGTTCAGAAACTGGTGGAACACACTGTTGTCCAGCAGGTTCCACCACCATATCCCATGTGTATTGCACCCCTTTAATACTAACTGAAGTTGGTTTCTGATTTCCATTACTTAGTGTCCAATCCTATTATTAAAATCCATGGTTATGGGCAGTATTGTTTAATCAATCTCCCTATATCATTTCTTACTTGGTTCCTAATAATTGCATTAGTCTTAAGGGTATGGCAGTTCTTTACTGGCAGAATACTTAAACTAAACCAACTTTTAGGTTTTCAAATCCCAAACTAAACCCTGCAATCCACATTCGACTCAAGCTATAACCAATTCAAATTACAAGCAAAAGGGCAGAAGGGTGCAAGTTCAAGAGGAGTGGGTTGGTCAGTATGGTAAACCAAACCTGACCAACTCAAAAACCAACTGAGCAAAGCATCAGCTAAAGCAAACAAGGAAACGAAGCAATACTGAACAAAGCATATCAATAGAAGTCTTAGCACATACAAGAGAAACATGCTAGTTACACTGACTGAGCAAACTCATGCTTCTCCAGTTTTCAGATGATTTCAGTTGACGACGCTTATTTAATCGACTATACGAGCTACGACAGATGACAAACAACAAAGTAAACAAAAATGTTGATTCATGACCTTGGGACAGAACAGGGAATCAAATATGAACTAACTTCTTGAACGACTTTAAACAAGCTAAACACATGGTTCATCACAATAAATACAATTAATGAACAAGTAGAAGAAACTCGACAAAATAAAAAGGTCTACTAAAGATGGATAGAACTAACAGAAAAAATAATAGAAAAATCAAACGAACTAAACTAACATGTAAACGGACCTCATCGGCAACCAAAATAGAAGGAAGAAATACCTCAGACACTTAAGAACAGAGCTGACCTAGCTCAATCACAGAATCAAACAGAAACGAAGCAGGAGAAGAAGAAATAACGGAACTGAGACAAAACCAACAGATAACCAATGAAAGAGAAGAGAATTGAGAAACAAGTACCTGGAAAATCATGGCGGACCAAACAAACGAAACTGCCTATCGCCTCTCTTTCATATTTGGGTTGAAACAAAGTTTAACCGCGTGTTTGCAACATGAGAACACTCAGCTAAACTCTGATTCAAACCAAATGACGCCTCACAGACCACGTTCGAACTTCGAGTTAGAAATCAGGGGTTCCTATTGCTTTTGGTGTTCGAAGAATTGGGGTGGGGTTTGAAGGGAAATGGAGGTGGTTATGGGATGTGGGAAGCCTAGGGGTGGCGGAATGTGGGTTTGGAGTCAAAGGGAGGGGGCGCCGCCATCGGGGTCTTGTGGCGGCAGCTAGGGTTCTTGATTCAAAGTCAAGATTCGAGGAGTCTGGGCTTGATTCGAAGGGAGCCAAGGGTGTTCTAGTGGTAAGGGAAGTCCAGGGATCATAGGGTGTAAATTAGGTGGCTGTTGGATGGGTTTTGGTCTCTATCAGTTTCTTCGATCTGATATTCGAAGAGGTTGGAGATGATTCGAAGAAAATAAAGGGTGGATTCAAGGAGAGAAAGACGAGGCGGTTCTATGGTGTGAAGGTGGGGTTGTTTGGGCCACCAAAACTGCCGTGAGGCGATTTCCGATGGGCGGATCGCGGTGGTTGAGGGCGGCGTTACAGGGGTGTCTCTGAGGTTAGAGAGACAGGGGTGAAAGGGGGTCTGATTTGGTTTGGGGGGTAGGGTAACATATTTGGTATATTAGAAAAGCCTTGATTAATTAGGGTCGTTGGATGATTGGATCCAACGGTCCCGATTGAATCACTTAAGACTAAACGGGATCGTTTAAGGTGATACGGGGTGGGTTGAGAGATGGTAACGGGTCGGGCTGGATGTGGGTTATAGGGTGGACGATCTGGACCGTTGATCAAGTAAGATCAACGACCCAGATTCGGCGTGGCAGAACGACGTTGTTTGGCGCGTCTGTGAGGCTTGGGCCAATTGGACCGGGTAAGGGGTGCAATTTGGGCTGGTTTGGGCGGGCCTGGTCCGATTTTCTATTTGATTTCCACTTCTCTTCTTTTCTTTTTAATTCCTAATTTATTAAAACCAAAAATTCTAAATTACATTACAAAATCAAATTAACTTATATAATACTAATTAACTTCTACTAACAATTAACATACCGTTAAATATCAATTTGAAATAAAATCACACAACTAGACCTCTAAATGCTAGAAGTGTAAAGTATATTTTTTTTGTGATTTTCATTTTTGTAAAACCAAACTTAATTACTCCTAATAAATCCTAGATGTAAATGCAACATATTTTGTATTTTATATTAATTTAACAAATAAACACAGAGACAAAAATGCAAATAATAATTAAGAAATTATATAAAATTCACAAAAAATCACACACAACACAAAACTATTTTATTTTGAATTTTTTGGGAATAATTCTCATATAGGGCAAAAATTACGTGCTCACACATACTCCAACTTTCAGAATTCCATTTCGACCCCAATATCAAAATATCAATATAGAACCGAAAACTTCAGAAATTCAACTTTCGGCATTTCAAGCCTAATCAAGCTACGAAACTCCAAAACACAATCCGAACACGCCTCTAAGCCCGAAATCACCCAATGGAGCTAACAGAACCAACTTAATTCCATTCTGAGGCCATCTTCACACTGCTTCGACTACGGTCTAAATTCTAAAGCTTAAATTCTCATTTAGGGACTAAGTGTCCCAAAACACTCCGAAACTCCAAACGAATCCTCCTGGCAACTCACAATATCAGAAATAAGCACAGGGAAAGCAATTAATAGGGGATCGGGCATTAATTTTTAAAACGACCGACCGAGTCATTACATCCTCCCCCTCTTAAACCATTCGTTCATCCTCGAACGAGCATAAAGACATGTCGGAAGTAGTAAAAAGATGAGGGTAATTGCTGCGCATATCCTACTTTGTCTCCCAAGTCGCCTCCTCGACTGGCTGACCCTGCCACTGAACATTCACTAATGCAATGTTCTTTGACCTCAGGTTTCAAACCTGCCTGTCTAATATTGCCAATGGCTCCTCAACATAATATAGATCCTTGTCCAACTTGACTAAACTAAAATCCAACACGTGCCACGGATCACCGTGATACTTCCGGAGCATCGAAACATGAAATACCGGATGAACTCCTGCCAAGCTAGGAGGTAAGGCAAGCTCATAAGCAATCTCCCCAACACGTCTCAATACTTCAAAAGGGCAAATAAACATCGTACTCAATTTCCCCTTCTTCACAAATCTCATAACGCCATTCATAGGCGAAACCCGAAGCAAGACCTGCTCTCCAACCATATAGGAAACATCACGAACCTTTTGGTCCACATAACTATTATTTCTGGACTGGGCTGTACGGAGATTATCTTGAATTACCTTAACCTTATCTAAGGAATCCTGAACCAACTCTGTGCCTAATAATCTAGCCTCACCCGGCTCAAACCAACCCACCAAGGATCTACACCACCTACCATACTAGGCATTATATGGTGCCATCTTAATGCTGGACTGATAACTTATGTTGTAGGCAAACTCCACCAGTGGCAAGAACTGATCCCAAAAACCTCCAAACTCCATCACACACGCACAAAGAATATACTCAAGAATCTGAATGGTGCGCTCGGACAGTCCATTCATCTGGGGGTGAAATGTTGTGCTCAACTCCACCAGAGTACCTAACTCATGTTGTACGGCCCTCTAGAACCGTGATGTGAACTTAGTACCTCTATCTAAAGTGATGAAAACTGTTATACCATGCAGATAAACAATCTCCCGGATATAAATCTCCGCTAACTGCTCCAAAAAATAGGTAGTACACACAGGAATGAAATGCACACACTTGGTCAGCCGATCCACAATCACTCAAATGGCATCGAACTTCCTCAAAGTCCGTGGAAGTCCAACTACGAAGTCCATGGTGTTCCACTCCCACTTCCACTCCGGAGTCTCTATCTGCTGAAGTAACCCACTCGGTCTCTAGTGCTCATACTTCACCTGCTGACAATTGAGGAACCGAGCTACAAACCCAACTATATCCTTCTTAATCCACCTCCACCAATAGTGTTGTCTCAAGTCCTGGTACATATTCGCGGCACCCGAATGAATGGAATACTGCAAATGGCGGGCCTCCTATAGAATCAACTCCTGAAGCCTATCAACATTGGGTACACAAATCCTACCCTTCATCCTCAATACCCCGTCATCACCAATAGTCACATCTCTGGCATCACCATATAGGACCTTGTCCTTGAGGACAAGCAAATGAGGTTCATCAAACTGGTGCTCCCGGATATGATCAAACAAGGAAGATCAAGAAACCACTCAAGCAAGGACCCGACTGGGCTCCGAAAGATCTAATCTCACAAACTGGCTGGCTAAGGCCTGAACATCCATCGTCATGGGCCTCTCTGCTGCTGGTCGATAATACAAACTCCCCAAGCTCTCTACTTGGTGACTCAAAGCATCGAACACCATATTGTCTTTGCCCGGGTGATACAAGATAGTGATATCATAGTCCTTCAACAGCTCTAACCCCTTTGGCGCAAATTTATGTTCTTCTTTTTGAGCAGATGCTACAAACTCTAGTGATCAGTATAAATCTCATAAGGCACACCATACAAATAGTGATACCAGATCTTCAAGGTGTGAATAATAGCAGCTAACTCGAGATCAGAGACATGATAATTCTTCTCATGCACCTTAACCTGTCTAGAAGCGTACGCAATCACCCTACCATCTGGCATCAACATCGCTCCAAGGCTAATCCTCGAGGCATCACAATAGACAGTATAAGACCCCGAACCTGTAGGCAATATCAAAATAGGGGTTGTAGTAAAAGTTGTCTTGAGCTTCTAAAAGCTTTCCTCACACTCTTCCGCCCACTGGAATGGATCACCTTCTGCGTCAGCCTAGTCATAGGTGCGGTAATGGATTAAAATCCCTCAACAAGTCGACGGTAATAACCCGACAAGCCAAGAATATTACGGATATCTGTAGCTGAGAATGGTCTGGGCCAACTCAGCACTACTTCCACTTTCTTCGGATCCACCTTTATCCCCTCACTAGATACCACGTGACCCAAGAATGCCACAGAATCCAACCAAAGCTCACATTTTGAGAACTTAGCATATAACTTCCTCTCTCTCAAAGTCTGAAGCATTATCCTCAGGTGCTGCTTATGATCTTCCCTACTCCAGGAGTACAAAATGTCATCAATAAAGACAATGACGAATGAGTCAAGATATGGACGGAATACACTTACATTAAATGCATGAAGGTTGTTGGGGCATTGGTCAGCCCAAATGACATAACAAGGAACTCGTAATGACCATACCGAGTCCTAAAGGCAGTCTTCAGGATATCTGTCTCCTGAATCTTCAACTGATGATAACCTGAACGTAAGTCAATCTTCGAAAACACTCGTGCACCCTGTAACTGGTCAAACATATCATCAATACAAGGTAAACGATATCGGTTCTTTACTGTGACTTTGTTCAACTGGTATAATAAAGGCACATACACATAGAATAAAACTTTTTCTTCATAAACAAGATAAGAGCACCCCGAGGTGATACACTGGGCCGAATAAAACTCTTGTCAAGCAATTCTTGCAACTGTTCCTTCAAATCCCTCAACTCAGGAGGAGCCATACGATAAGGAGTAATAGAAATGGGCTGAGTTCCCGGCAACAAATCAAAGACGAAATCAATATCTTTGTTGTGTGGCATACCCAAAAGATCAGTTGGGAACATAACAGGGAAATCCTATACTACTAGGACTAAATCAACTATGGGGGTATCAACACTGACGTCCCTCACATAAGTAGATATGTATCATACCCTTTCTCAACCATTCACTGAGCCTTAATGAATGAAATAACTCTACTGGAAGTGTGATCTAAGGTGCACCTCCACTCTACTCGCGGTATACCTGGCACAGCTAGCCTCACGCTTTTGGTGTGACAATCAAGAATAGCACAATGGGGTGACAACCAGTCCATTCCCAAGATAACATCAAAATCTACCATGCTGAGCAATAATAAATTAGCTCTGCTCTTAAAACCACTAAGAGCAATCAAACTGTAAGGCCCCGGAAAATTTTGCTAAGTAAATTAGGATTTTGTGGTGTCGCGTAGGCTTACTATAATATTTTTATGAGCTATTAACATGGTGTACATCCATTGGGTTTGTTAAATATGTGTATCAGTCTTATGGTAAGTAATTTGGGGTCTATGTAAAGGACTAAGTCTAATAAAAATTGGAAAAGTTCATAATAGGCTAAAATTCCCAATGAGCTTGCACTAGTCCATACTTTGAACGACCATATCTACTTATCTATAAGGTTTTAGGTGATGGATAATCTATAAAATGAAATTTATTTGAGTCTAGTTTCCAACACTTCAAACCTTTCATCATTTGGACATTCCTACACAATGTTATGATTAAATTACCAAAGGCTGGAAAAAAATGTGATCCTGTGTCAGATTTGCGATCTCAATGTCCATTATGCGGTCGGTATTTTTGATCTGCGGTCGCATTTCAGTCGCAGACTGGGCCAGTGTAGCCCAGTTTTGGGCGTCGATTTTGTGGTGCATTATGTGGCTAGCTTTCTCGTTTTGCGGTCCATTCTGCTATAGCAGACCCGACATCGGAGGGTTAATTTTCTAATTTTTATAACCTGACCCCATTTTAATATATATGCTTTATGGTTCATTTTGGGGCCATTTCTTACTGATTTTAGAGAGATGTGAGAGCATTTTAAAGAGAGAAGGAGGAACCCAACACTTAAATCATCCAAATCTTGCATCAATATTCAAAAATAAAAGAATCCAATAACAAGTTCTTCATTTAAGAGTTAAGATTCTATACCCTAGGTTTTAATTTCGAGTTTGGAGTATAAGATGGGTTATTGAGGTATGATTCTTGGGTGTATTAGTATTGTGTATACATGCATGTACAACTTAGGTTTATGGGAAGACTGTTTAACATAAATAAGTAAAGATTTGGTTGGGGAATGAAGGAAAACCTTGAAAAAGAGATTTGAGATTAAGATGCTCAACTAGTATTTGATAAAAAGCTCAAATGAGCTGAAACCATGAATACCTTTCTAGTTTGTATTCAATTTTGTTATGTCTCAAACTAGATTGGAATTGCTAGAATTTTCGGAACATTGTAGTAACTTAAGTAAAGCTTAAACAAGGTATGTATGGCTAAAACTCCCTCTTCTTAGAAATTGAGCTCCCATGGTGCCCCTGCGTATGTTGTAAGTATGGAATTTGATTTATGTAGTATTCATTATTTCAAAAGATTTGGGTGTTGCAAGAACATATGTGAAAGATGTACCTCAATATGTTTAATATGTTATTCTTGGTAAATGAGGATATGTGAAAAATGGGAACTATGTGCTAAAACGCCTAGACTTTAAGTCAAGTTTAAATTGAGATTGTTATACCAAACTATGTAAAATTCTCTATGGGTAGAGATGTTTGAAATAAATCAAAATGAATTTGGAAAATAGAGTATGGACAACGTGCCGAGAACTTGAATTATAACCGTACCTGGTGATGTCTATGACATGTGGAAATATGAAACAACTTATGAAATGTGCCTCGACTTTACTTTCAATAAATGACTTCAATAACAAATTGCCTAAAGGCTTTATACACAATTTATGCCATAAGTGGTTATTCGAGACAATGTCTTGCCTTGTGAGTACATCCAATGTGATCCGAGTTGTTACGTACTTCGATATTGAAATTGTATATTGTCACGATTGGAAAAGAATGATTCAAGAATAATTAGTATAATTTCTTGCTTATGCCTTTGATGTGTTTTTAGTACAGGTTGGTGTATCCCCTCTATTGATTTGGAAGAATCCATTGTGTTTAAGGTTCCATTTTCAATAAACTTGAGGTGTATGATTTCAGAGATATTGTATATGCCGAGGATTCATGGTTCCTCTCATGTGTATTTTACATCTTGAATTAAATGTCTTGTTGTTGAAATTGATATTGACATGAAATAGTTGGAAATGATGTGAAATGTGGGAAATAAGAGATTGAGTTATGAAATGTGGCCTAGTGCTAAGCTGTAATGATGGTGGCCCCGTATGCCGATTAATTGATATGTGAACCTATGGACGGGCTATGAAATGCATATGTGCATACTATAATATGTGGAACCTGTGGACGGGCTATGAAACGCATAGGTGTATAATATAATACGATGTGTGAACCATATGGATGGGCTATGAAATGCATAGGTGTATAATATAATATGTGGGACCTATGGACGTGCTATGAATGCATAAGTGTATAATATAATATGTGAAACCTATGGACGGGCTATGAAAGGCATAGGTGTATAATATAATACGATGTGTGCACCCTATAGACGAGCTATGAAACGCATAGGTGTATAATATGATATGTGAACTCAATGGACGGGCCATGAAAGACAACCTAGAGGTATGGAAATTGATGTGAAAGCTATGTGATCCCTTTTATTTGATAATGTTGTGATCATTTAAAGTGTTTAAGTTTCACTTGTGATTTCTTTATTCTTGTTTGATAGTTCTTTCTAATTAGATGGTGTTTAGTTATACATACTAGTGCTATTCAATGGCACTAACGTCCCTTTTGCTGGGGGCGCTACATTCGTGTTATGATTGTAGGTGGTTCCATAGCATAAAGTGTTGGTTGCAGCCAATGACGCATCTTCCTTTCAGCTGAGTTGGTGAGCCCCACTTCATTTCGAGGCCCTATATGATTGTTTATCATGTACTTTGTATTTAAAGGTATAGCCGGAGCCTTGTTGCCGGTATTTTCACACTATTATTCAGTTATATTTAGAGGCTCTATAGGCAGGTTGTGAGTGGTGTTTGGTATTGGGAATTAAGTAAAAACATTGATGTTTTACAAAGATTTATAAACTTGCAATATCTTGATAATCATGTTTTAAGCTTATAATGGAAATAAAATGGAAGTTGTTCATGAAATACTTACTATGTATGATCAATGGAGTCTATCTCCTATTTATTCATGATTTAGTTTGGGTAGAATGAAACATAACAGGCTTGCTCAGTCGGGTTTACTCGGTTGAGCGCCGGTCGCGCTCCTCGAATTTTGGGGCCTGACACAAACACAATCGATAAATGCGGTCCACAACAAGAGAATCTCCCACAGGAGGAGAAACATAAATAAGGGAACTCAGATAATCCCGAGATATACCCAAATGCGGGGCAAAATAAGAGGACACGTAAGAATAAATGGAGCCTGGATCGAATAAAATCGATGCATCTATTTGAAAAACCAGGACAATACCTCTGATGATGGAATCAGAAGCGACAACCTCAGTACGGGCAGGAAGGGCATAGTATCTGGCCTAGCCTCCCCCTCTAGGGCATCCTTTACCTCCCTGACTTCCACCTCTAGATGGCTGAGCATGTTGGGTAGGAATTGGTGCTGTGATCATAGCCTGAGAACTCTGCGGAGCGCGGTGTGGCTGAGACATCTAAGAAGGTGTACCCCTCCCAAGTCTAGGGCAATCCCTCACCCTATGGCGTGTGTCACCATAATCAATGCATGCTTTGGGAGGACGTGGCAGCTGTGACTAGATCGGGCTTAGTCTTTTAGACTGACCACTGAAAGCACCTCGTGCAGGAGGCGCACTAGATATTAGAGGTGCATAATAAGGCTCTTGAGGTCTAGGATGAGCTACAATACCACTGGCTACTGGAAGAGCTAAGTGAACGGGGCGACTCATATAACCCCTACCATGACGAATTGAAGTTGGAGCATGGGCACCTGAACAATGGCCCGACTCTCAAGACCTCTTGGCCTCCCTCTCCTCTCCGTCCCGAACTTGCATATCATATATCTTCCTAGCAATGCTCACCACCTGTTGATAATGAATATCAATGTCCAACTCCCGAGCCATGCTAGAACTGATGCTGGGAATAAGACCCTGAATAAACCGGCAAACCCTCTCACGAACTGTAGAAACCAAAGCTGGTACGTGCCTAGCAAAGTCACTGAAATGGACAGCATACTCCGAGATAGTCATAGCACCCAGACACAAATGCTCAAAATCTGCGCACCATGCATCCGTTAGGCTCTAATGGACATACTCTCTCAGGAACCTATCAGAAAACTGAGTTCAAGTCAGGGAAGTTGCCTCATCTGGACTATCTAACTCATAAGTATGCCACCACTGATAGGCAACTCCTCGAAGTCGGAAAGTATTGAAGGAAACACCGCTCGATCTTGATATACCCATGGCACGAAGGATACGGCTCTGATACCATACCACTGAATGTAGGAGGCTGGTACTTCTTGAACCTCTCAAGACTCCTCTACTCCTCCTCTAAAGCTACTACCCATATCCTCAAGCTAAACTGGGGCTGCAGACGTTATCGGTATAACCTCTGGGACCTGCTTTACCTGTACTCACTGATCAGGAGTGCGAGTGGCGGGAGTTTGTGCTCCTCCCCCGGCCTGAGATGTGGCTGTAGCAAGGGAAAGCAACCTTGCCTGAGCTAGAGTGGTATACATACTCATGAACTGTGCAAGAGTCTACTAGGGTGCTGAAGTAGTAGTAGCAGTCGGCATATCTGGTGCTTGGGCTCCAACTGGAGTGGCTGGTGGCTCCTCTATGGCATCTCGCACGAGTGCTCTGGCTACACCACATGCGCGTTCTCGGCCTCTACCATGGCCCTGACCTCCGGCGGCTCTAGTAGTAGGCGTGGGTGCCTGTTCATATCTGGTAGCACGTGTCCTCACCATCTATGAGAGAATAGAAGATATAGGTTTAGAATTTTAATATCAAAATCTCGCACGATAATTAATTCAAATGAAGTGGAACTTTTTTAACAGTTACATAGCCTCTATAGATAGGTACAGACGTCTCCATAATGATCCGCGAGACTCTAATAAACTAGCTTGTGATTCATGACTCCTATGAACCTAGAGCTTTGATACCAACTTGTCACGACCCAAGTTCTCCCTCCGTGACTTGTCGCGACGACACCTAGTCTCTACGACTAGGTAAGCCTAATAAATTGTGGAAAAAGGAGATAAAATGAGAACATAGAAAGTTACGATTTAAAGCATAATAATAGAGTTTGAAATGCCACTCTTCATATACAATACATGCTCTCAAAACTAAAACAAAACTCTCAAAAGCCGGAATCTCATTAAATCACAAGCTATAGAAACTACATAGTGTTATAACTCCATAATGTCTAATCAAAAGTAAATACAAGAAGTCTAAAGCTAAGTGAAGAATAGAGAGGGACTTCTAGATTTGTGAACGTGGAATATATACCTCAAAGTCTCCTATCGCCCGCCTCTCACATAGAATGGCTGAGTAGAAGAACCTGGATCTGCATACGAATAATATATGCAGGAAAGGGCATGAGTACACCAAAGTGGTACCCAGTAAGTCCCAAGCCGAACCTCGGTCAAGTAACGTTAGGGCCTGCTGGCATAGAATAGAATACAATCATAGAAGGAATATAACTTAGCACATAGAGATAGCAACAAGGGATTTCCTGAGATACTGTCTCGTTGTCCAAACGTAAATATCCATAGGATCTCCCGGTATACCATCCGCAGTCCAAATCATAATTATGCAGGGGGATCTTCCGGAATACCAATATGTAGTCCCAAAGTAAATATCCAATACAAGGGAAATCTCCCAATATGAAATCCCATAGTCCTAAATATAAATGTGCAGGGGGATCTCCTGGAATACCGATTTGTAGACCCAAAGTAAACGTGCAAGGGGATCTCTTGAGATATCGTCTCGTAGTCCCAAAGTAAACACACAACAGTCTCAAGAAAAATATATAGTTCTACCACAATTCATACTAAGAAAACAGATATTTCTATTCTAAATGTGCTGCATAAGATTCAAGTTACAGTCTAAGAAGGTAGAACAATTAAGTCACTTAGTCGTGCTTTCCTAAACTAAACATTAAGCTTTTAATTGCAAGTAGTGTTCAACAAAAAGGAAACACAAATATTTACTTAATGAAAATGGGGTTTTCCAACAATTAGCATGTGTACGCACTGATCACCTCATGTACACGACATTCATATAACAACAATATCAAATCCTAAGGGGAGTTTTCCCACATAAGGTTAAGCTAGCCATTTAGCTTGAACCGGCTCAAAATCAATCTGAAAACATGCTCTTGCCTCAAGTATCTGACTACAAATGATCCAAATCTATTCAAAGTAATTGAATAATGTAAATATATTTTCAAGTAACTAATTCAACTAATTAATTCGAAGCTAATACGCGAAATTAGGAAAATCGTCCAAAAATCATCCCCGGGCCCATATCTCGGAATCGGGTAAAATTTAAAATTTTAGAATCCTCACACTCTCACGAGTTCATACATTCCTAAATTATTCTAATCTGACATCAAAATCTTGATCAAAACCCCAAAATTAGGCCTATGAAGCTTTTCTAAATTTTTCCCAATTTCTCATCTCAAATCCGAAATTAGATGATGAATCCATGAATAGATTAATGAGTTATAATCAAAAAGGAGTTAAGAATCATTACCAGTTAACTCCCTCCGAAAATTTCTCCAAAAATCGTCTCCTACCGAGCTCCTAATTTAATTTTCCAAGTTATGATTTCAAACCCTTGTTCTCCCCCCTTTTTTGACCAGTGGATCTGTATCTGCAACTCTAGGACCACATCTACGGTTCCACTTCTGCGCAGACTAAGCCGCACCTGTAACTTTTCATTAAACCAACAATTCCACACCTGTGACCTCTTTTACGCAGATATGGCACCGCGTCTACGGTGCCTGGGCCGCATCTGCGACCAATCCAAATTTTACCTCAGACCGCACTTGTTGTCCTCCAAACGTTTCTGCAGTGCCGCACCTGTGGTCCTCCAAACGCTTATGTGGTGTCGCACCCGTGGTCCCATTCACGCAGGTGTAATTATAACAGTTTTAGCCAACTTCTGATTTCTCCTAACTTTAATTCAACTTCCATTAAGCACCTGAGTCTCCCCCAAGGCCCCCGAGACCTCAACCAAACATGCCAACCAATCCTATAACATCATACGAACTTATTCCAACCCTCAATCACTACAAATAATGCTAAAACCACAAATCACTCTACAATCCAAGCCTAAGGATTTCCAAAATATCAAATTTTCTCTTTTAATCAAAAAGTCTATTAAACCTATTTAGAATTACCTAAAATTATTCACACACATCCCAAATGACACAACGGACCTACTCCAACTTCCGAAATTCCATTCTGACCCCGATATCAAAATCTCACTATTGAACTAGAAACTTAAAAAATTCGACTTTCGGCATTTCAAGCCTAATCAAGCTACGGACCTCCAAAACACAATCTTAACATGCCTCTAAGCCCGAAATCACCCAACGGAACTAACAGAACCAACATAATTCTATTCTGAGGTTGTCTTCACACTGCTCCGACTACAGTCTCAATTTTAAAACTTAAATGAATCCTCCCGACAACTCACAATAGTAGAAATAAGCATGGGGAAAGTAGTTAATAGGGGATCGGGGCATTAATTCTTGAAACGACTGGCCGGGTTGTTACAATTCTGGTGTTAGGGACTGCAGAAAGGCTGTGATTTTTGGTAATCTCCTTGCAAGACAAAACTAACTTGTTTACGTAGGTAATCAAATTTTAGTCAAAGAGGAGAATAAATACAATGATTCCGATAAAGTCGCTAAACTGGTCAATACGACCGAATACATCCCCTATTCAACTGTAAATTAAGATAGCCGTTTAATTAGTTTTGGGCTATAAAATACATACTGCAATTAAGTGGCTAGCGGCTAATATTAGTTTCTAGCAGTTGGCTATAAATGATGTTTTCTCACTCTAGAATTGGTATTTGACTAACAAGATTACTCTTGAGCTAGTCTCAAGTAAACTAAATAGCTTAACTATAACACTAGCCTAAATTACAAAGATAGAGTAATAGGCCAAATTACAAGTGTAGCCATCCAATATTACAATGGTTTGATCTTCAATTGATAGCCGAATTACAAATACATCCCCAAATTAGAAGGTAGACTTCAACTGAAAAACAAAGTCCTTGATGGATATTTAGGTCTATATTAATGCACCTCAAATTATATCAAAATCTCAGTCAGTGGAGCATTTATAGTTTCTAACAAAACAAGGAAAATTAAGCAAATCAAAATAAATAAAACTTCTCCAAATAGAGTAAGCTGAGATGATGGAGGAAAAAACCTCGCAACTTTATGCAACAAAATTTAAGACAATAAAACAAGCAGAGCAACCACAGTCTACGTGTATCCTCCATGCATCTTTTGCCAAACATATGATACAACTTATTTATAATGTCTTGTAAATGACATTTAAGGGTAGCCATTTAATTAGTATTTTATATCAAATACATCAATTTTATATTTATTGTCAGTTTAAGCACGGCTATCTAAACATGTTTAACAATCGTATACATCAAATTATTTTCAGCTCAAAAGTGGTTTTTAATATTTGGTACTTTTTAGCTACTTTCAATCAGTTAAATCAAATAGGCAGAGCAGCATGGAATGAAATGAAAATTTTGGAATTTTTTGTTAAACTTTTTGTGAATAAAAATCATTCTTTTAATTAATTATGTCCCTGGTGCAAGTTAGGTTGATCAAAAGACAGAAAGGAACCTCTCTACTATCATATATTATTTACTATTACTATTCGTTATACTTTTGGCTCAAAAGATTTGATTTGTTCTACTATTAATCAGAAATATTGTCCGGTTAATGGAGGTGCCACGTGGACTCTATTGAAGACATTTGGATCATCCCGGTTTCTTTCTAGAGTGACAAAATCCAATACCTGGTACCCGATCCAAAAACCTATCCTTTTTATTCCAGATGGCCAATCAAAATTCCCTCAACTGTTAGCCTACTCTATTTCCTTCTTCCTTTTCTCTTTATATACTATTTAATGTCAAATCCATCAACAAATCTCTCACTAAAAAATAAAAGGAAAAAAACAAGAAAGAGAAAAGGGGTAGCTATAGAGGTGGGCCAAAGGGATGAGAGAGGGGATGGTACAAAAGAGGTGATGGCGAAAACCTGACCTTATATTATAAAAAGCAAATAATTTTAAAGTCAAATAAAATAAACAAACACCCCGGAAGTGTGATTAGTTGATTTTTATTAATGGGTTTACTTTTGTAATTTGCATGTGCAAAATAAAAAATCATTAATACAATAAGCAAATTTATCTGCAATATCGTCAAAAGCATAAACGAAGTAAATCTTTGTACAATGTAAAAGAATGCTTAACAACCTAAAGCTAGGTCCAACAATGATGATATTTACTTATCTGATGTCAATATAGAGGAAAAGGGAAAGGGGATGCCATTGATCGAGAGCTTGGACCGTCAAAAATAGAAGAGAATGAAGAAAAAATATTTATCGTGTTTAATTTTGTGGATAGGGTACTATTGGGTCAAGTCGTTGTAAACATAAACCCGAAGGGTTATTTTTTACCTGCATCTGTAAGTTTAATCTACCAATGTAAAGAAAGTGGATAATTTATTTGAATAACTGAATCTGACAATTATGAGGACATACGAGATTTTTTATGTAATGGGGGTGGATTGACAAAGAAACAAAATTGAGAAAAAAAATAAAAGGAATAAATGTACTACTATAGTTTATTGAAAAGAAAGGTTTCATTTTTTGTCTCAAAAGGACAATCAAAGGGTGGGAAGAAAATTTTATAAGCACAAGGGATGTTGTTGTCTTAACTGCAATCTCTACTTTACGAAATGCCCAAAACTCAAAATAATTAATAGCTATAAGCCTTCGTACTCATCTATTGTTGTAACCTTTGATGGGAGATAAGGCTTAATGTTACCTTTTTTTTCTTTTTTTTTTCCTGCATTTGTACTTTCGGTTAAAAAATAAATAAATAAATTTGAAGCCTATAATAATGAGTTGAAAGACCAAAATATCAATTAAAAGCTAAGTGAATATTGTGCCCTTTATGCAAGCATTATTTGAAGAAGCTTTTTGTGTAAGAATGTAAATATACAATCTATAATGATAACAAAAAAAACATGGAGTGCCTTTGCCACAAATGTAAATTGTTCAGATGGCCAACCTTTAACAAAATATTACTTATTTATTAAGACTTTCTGTTTTCCTGTGAAACAAGTGTTAGAACCTGCGCGATGCGTATATAGTTTGACAGAATATTAATCGATGAATATATGATCTAATTGTTTAACCAAAAATTATGTAATTCGGTCAAAACTTATTTTAAGAAATACTCGGGCTACTGATGATCAAGGAATTCTAATTTACTATGTGATAAGAAAGGAAATCAGAATATGAGGTAGCAAATATAGCCAATAGTAAGCAAAAGAAAGTAATTGTATTCCAATAATAATCAGAACGTGTCTGTACAAATGATATTTCTTTCCCTTTTATAGGAGTCTATAAGTACAACGTCTTTCCCCTTTTATGAGTGAATCATTAAGAGCATTAATGATATTAATGAGACGTTATAGTTATTAATCATAACTGTCCATGAAGATTCTGTAACGTTTGAGATCATTCACGCTTATTAATTGATGACTTATGAATCTTTCCCTTTTACTATCTTGATTCATTCAGCTGGTACCTCTTCATGTAACCATTTAAACTTGAGCCACTATATTATCTCCTCTCGTGGGTGATTTGCTCGTATCTATTACAACTCGTTCCTCTTTTAATGCATCTTTCTAGCTATCGCTTTCCTACTAATCCACGTGTCTTGTCATCAACCACTCATATAAATCCACATGTAATATTTATTTTTACCAATACAGATAGTCCCCCCACTTGCTGAATATTCTGTAGTTGAATATTTGAGAAGTTGTATGTATTTATGGCTGGAACTTTTACCGCAGTTTCCCATGTATCATTACGTTTTCTCCCAACCAACGCATCATATGTCATTTCAATTTAATGCATGTGCCACATGGCCTTCGTTAGTTAGGTCTGTGATTCTTCAGCGATTTCTAGGGCTTCTCTATGGTTGAATCAATCATGAAGTAACTATTACATCACGACATTTCCATCATGACCCCCTTTACATGACAGTGCTTCTTCATATAAATACCTCATTTGCCTTTGTTTTTGCGAAAAACTTTCTACCGTGTTCTTTTTTCTCTATAGTTCTTGTTCTTCATCACGTTTTTCTTTATCATAGTCTTCTTCAAATCCCGATCCTCGTAAAGTTGTTATAAGTGATGAACTTTCCCCTTCGTCCACTCCCACGAGAACTAGAAAAGGTGGCAGGTTATGTAGTTTAGGATCTATTTCTATCCGTGTTTCTTCTTCTCAACATAGTACCACTAGCCTGTCGTCCATTAGAACTAGGGCTTATTCTTCACATAGACCTTCTGTTTGAAGTAGGGATTCCATTGAACCACTTCGTGAACCCACTATTGATGATATTATTCCCGCTGAACTTTCCTTCTTTACTGATAGAGAATCGATTAGAAATCAAGTCACTTACATGAATTCTAACGATCGTACTGACGTTTACCCTTCCTAGATTACTAAGGGTTTGATTTCCCTTGTACGGAGAGACTATCATTGGAAATTTGATTTCCCAATTTTAGTTCCTAATGCAAATCAAAGAATCATCTCGTTCAAAGCAGGTTATTTTTGTTTGTATACAAATTCCTTTAGGTTGGGTTTTAGACCACCTATTGATCTAGTAATCATTAGTTTTGTCGTTTTTTCAATGTTTTTTAGGACGGATTGGGCCTATTGTATGAGGGTCGTGGCATCCTTAGATACCTGTCAAACTTGGTTGCTTTACCCTTCATCTTTTATCATCTGATTCATCTTATTTATTCTGGGCTGTTTACTCTCGTGGCCAGAAGTAAGAGGATTTTAGTGAGCCTTGAAGATAACAAGGATCGTGGTTGGTAATATTGATTTGTTACTTCTCCCATAAGTGGGTTAGTGGGAGAATAGAATATGCCTTTCCTAGAAAAGTGGAACTTTGCATGTAAGTTCCTTTTCATATTTTCTATTTCTCTTCTTTTTTCTGTGAAGAACCTACAAAGTAATAGCTGTTTTATTTTTATTTTTCACCAACCATGTGTCACGACTATAAACCCAGACCCGGTCGTGATGGCGCCTCTCGTGAAGGCAAGGCCAGCCTACATGAATCCCAACTTTAACTAATAGATATAATGATTCATAATCAAGTCATTAATAATGATAAGCATAAGACAAAATAAAATATATCAACTGTGGAAACAAAACACAGCTCAACATTACGCTGTCACCAGTCATGAGCTTCTAAAATTCGTATAAGAGTATAAAAAGACAACATAGTCTGTGTAACAACCCGACCGATCGTTTTGACCTTTTGCACTTTGCTCACTAGTTATCGAGCATGACTTTCCCCGTGTAGTGTATTATGACTTATGTAAATTGTTGGTTTTGATTTTTCAGGGTAATCGAAATGAATATGGAAGAACAGTTCTTAGTTTGAAGCTTTAAATTTGAAAGGTTTGACAAAGTTTTGACTTGTTTCTAAATGATCTCATATTGGAATTTTATGATCTGGTTAGCTTCGTTAGGTGATTTGGGACTTAGGAGTGTGTCTGGAATGTGTTTTGGAGGTCCGGAGTAGATTTAGGCTTGAATTACCGAAATTTAATTTTGGCATTTTCTAGTTGATAGGTGAGATTTTGATATATGGGTCAGAATGGAATTTCGAAAATTGGAGTAGGTCCGTTGTGTCATTTTTTATGTGTGTGCAAAATTTTATGTCATTCGAACAAGGTTTGATAGAATTTTTGATCGAATTCGGAATTCTAAAGTTTTGGAATTCTTAGGCTTGAATCCGAAGGTGATTCAATGTTTTTATGTTGTTTTGAGCATTCCAAAGGCTTGAACAAGTTTGAATGATGTTATGGGGTGTGTCAGCATGTTTGGTTGGGGTCCCATGAGGCTCGGATAAGTTTTGGAAGAGGTTTTGGAAGATTTTGTCGTTCTGAGCATAAGCATGTAATGAACCAAAGGTCCATTTTTAGTTCTAAAGATCAAAATATGGTTTCGAGACTTCCGGAATTTTGATAATAAATTCTAGGAGTGATCTGGAAAGTTTGGTGTAATTTCATTAAGTCGCGATTGGGTTTTGACGCGAAATATGAGTTAATTATTTAGCGAGCAAAATGGGTATCACTCTGAGCAAATGAGCTCCGAATTGAGTTTCGCTTGAACGGCTACGTTTGTATTATTATTTGTGACTCATAGGAATAAGAATCATCAAATCCGAGTTCATATGGTGGAGTTAAAGCCTTTTTAGTGAAAATAAATATTGTTGGTGCAGCAGGATCTGGTGTGCTCCTTTAGCGACCAGATTTGGCACTTTAGCGACGGGAATGGGCTTTTAGCGACCAGAATCGTGTTTTATTGAGCTGTCTTGTTTTTTCTAAGCTCATTCCCACATTTTTGGACGAAAAGAACACGGCTTGGGGTAATTTTTGAGCAAGAAGTCATGGAAAATTTTGAGGTAAGTCACTTGTGATCATTTCTATTCCATAATATCAAATTATCGTCGAATAATCCGACTAGATTACATGTTTTTAAGGTGTAAATTAGGGATTTGGACCTAGGGATTTGAAAATGAGATATGAAGAATTGGAGGCCGAATTATTATCCGAATTTAGTAATTTTGGTATGGTTGGACTCGTGGTTGAATGGGTTATCGGATTTTGTTATTTTTATCAGATTTCGAGACGTAGGCCCAAGGGCCGGGTTTGGCCAATTTCGGGATTTTTTATGTAATTTGATAATTTTTGCTTGTGCGTTGTTCCTTTAGTGTATGTTGATCATAATATACTGATTTTGGTTGGATTTGGAGCATGTAGAGGGCGATTCGAGGGGCTAAGGCATTGCAAGCTATATTTCGAGCCGGATTGAGGTGAGTAATGATTTTAAATATTGTCCTGAGGGTATGAAATCCCAAAATTTCATATCATTCTATGTTGAGGTTAGACACACGCTAGATGACGAGCGTGGGGTTGTGCACCGTTGGGGATTGTGACTTAGTCCATTCAAAATGACTATTTTACTGGGTATTTGACAGAAATTGTTTGATATTATTATATTTTGGGCTAAATGCCATATGTGGGCTTCGTGCCAACTGTTTTAACCCTTAGGGGATTTTTAAATGATATTTTTCTCACTATTTAATTTCATACTGGTGCTCAGTCTTGATATATTTTCACTATTTTCAAAACTCAACTATGTTATTCTGTTTTAAACATATTAATTCATATTTTCAAAGATATTTTGAGCTGAGCATCATGTTTTACAGATGACCGGGGAGCTTTTGAGATTCTGACTGAGTAAGGCCGAGCGCCTGTATTGTGACGATACTTTTGAGTCGAGCTGCACGCCGCAGTAGTGATACGTTGATTAAGATAATGAGGTTGAGGGACTGAGATTTGTACGCCACGAGGTGGTTGGAGATTTGATATGAGGCCGAGAGCCTGTTTATCATGCCACGAGATGGATTGATATTGCGCTTGGGTCGTAAAGGGCCCCTCCTGGAGTCTGTACACCCCCAGTGAGCAAGGGTACCCATTGTAATGTGAGATATAGCCCGACGGGCTGGTATTGTTCTGTGATATTATCCGAGGGGCTGATTCTGTTCTTACTGTGCCCGAGGGGCAGATATTATGTGTTTACCTTTTCTTATTGCATTTTCCAATGTATATATTGTTTGACTGCTTAAATGGTGTTCATGAGATTTCTATGCTTAATTATATTTACTGATTTTGCTATGCCTTTGATAGGTTAATGTTGTGCTTTAGGTGATTTTGTATCGCTCAGTCTTCATTTATTTTTATTACTCACAGAGTAGGAGTACTCACTTTACTCCTTGTACCCCTGTGTGCAGGTTCAGGCGCTACAGGTCCTGCTAATGAGGGTTGATAGTTCCAGCATGTCTTTCGAGATTTACTAGGTAGTTGCTTGGCGATTCGCAACCTAGTGCAATCTCCCTCTATCTTATTTCCTTTCTTATTTAGTTATGTAGTAGTGGAATAAACTTTCAGACTTGTACTATGGTTTTATATGGTCATGACTGGTGACACTCCGATGTCGGGATGTGTTGGTTTTACTTTCGCAACTTATACTGTTATTTTGGGATTTTATTCCTATTAATGAGTTGAGTTTTATTATTTTAACTCCTTAAAGTTAATTAGAAGTGTGCCGACTGGCCTTGTCTTCACGCGAGACGCCATCACGACCAGGTCCGGTTTTAAGGTCATGACAAGTTGGTATCAGAGCCTAGGTTATAGGTCTCACGAGTCATGAGCAGGTTTAGTAAAGTCTCGCGGATCGATACAGAGACGTCTGTTGTTATCCTTAGGAGGCTGCAGAATTGTTAGGAAAAGCTACATATTCTTGAACTCTTATCGTGCATCCTTGATTCAACTTGAAAAGTAACTCTTTGAATTCCTTCTATGCATTTTTATGCGCGCATGAGCGCTCAGTATCATATGTGCATCACTGGCTTGTGATTCCTTAATCTAGGGGAGATGTGTGATCGTTGTGTGATGATGTTTGGCCATCATGGAGTACTTGTGGCTGGGATTTTAACTTGAGCCCTGAGCTTTTGATTTCTCGAGCGTGTGTTTCTATATCTATATTTTTTATTGTGTTATTAAGGGAAGTGATGACTGGATAGTTATGTGATGAGTGCGATGTGTTCACGTGAACTGAATGAGACAAGAAGGGTCTGCTGGAGTAAAGAAGAACTATTAGGTGCTTGATTTACATCTTGATTTGAGGTATAGCCACAAGCTATGGGTGTGTTAAGAATCTTTTAATATGTCCTAGTTGGGAGTGAAGTAAATTTCATGTTATAGTATGAGCTCAGACTCCGTAAGACTAAGTGACTACCTAATGTCTATGATGGTGGAAGGGTATAAAGAGATGTTAGTTGGAGGCGAAATAGGTGGGTTATCTCCTACGGAGTGCTCTGAAGTTTGTGTGATCCTTATGCTGTTTGTTAGAAGATCTCCGTTACCAGTGAAAGATATGTGTTTCTATTTGAATTTGGGTTGCCATATATAGTGGGTTTAACTATTACGAGAGTGAATGCGATATTTGCAGAACATTTAAAGTACTAGATGTTTGGTGTTTAATGAGTTTATGAAGGATCGAGTTTAATCTCACTATAGTATTATGGCAGTAATAGAGTATAAGCATTATGAGTTATCGTGTGTGTTTTAATCGATGGCTTCGAGCCAAGTAGGGGAGTCTGTTATCAATTAGTCGACTGCATGATTATGTGCTATGTTGGTCAAGTTGAGGCGTACGGGTGAATCCGTGATGGCCTACGAAGATTGAGACCGTGGATGGATCAAGTAAAGGAAAGTTCTTGACAAAGGTTATAGTATGAATCATAGGTGTGTAAAAATCATGCAATGTCATGAGTCGTCGATGGTAAATGATGCTCGGTGCATAGGGCAAGAAGTTGCTTTGTTATATTGGAATGTGGTTACATTCTGCGGTGTCAGAGTGCTAATAAAGCAGAGGTTGGTCGGTTCATTTAATCAATCTAACTATGGTTTGAGTAGAGTGGATGACTCTCGATAGTGGTTCTAATGGGCTCAAGATATTCACATGCAACAATTGGAGATTTTCCAATTTTATATTTGGCTGGAACTAAGGTTTGCATTGGAGGGTGTCAAGACTCGTGGTACTTATATATCATTATGGGATTTTATATATCAGTATCGGGAGGGTAAAAGAAATGGATTTGGATTCGTAGGAAGTCCCTTCAGGGTAGGTATTTTGAAGGTTGTGCTTTTGGGAATTTTTAAGAGAGTATTCAGCGGCTTATGAGCCTTAGACGGTGTGGTTTCATGCTTGGGTCTCGTGTGGTGAGTCTGGCTTGAGGAAAATGTGGTGTTATAGTAAGAAGGAGTATCAAGTTGAAGGTAAACCAGAAGAAAACATGGATATGTGGGATAGCTTGGTAATGGGCCGGATCTCCATGGTAAGGATAGGATTAGCTTTTTGAGTTCTTATGAAGTAATGAGAGTATACAAGTGTTTCACGGCAATGCTATTGTGTTTTAGCGACATGCATAGCTTGGTTGAGTTAGTAGGATTCAGTCCTGACGGTTTAGTTTTGTGCAAATGGAATGCAGAGAGTTCTTGACAGTTTCTACCATAGTTTGAAATGTATATTTTCTATGAGCATGAGGAACGTGGTATATGTAGTGATTTTATTCTAGATGGGATCAATTGAACTTCTTGGCTAGTTGAGTACATATCTGCCGGTGGATCGGAAGGGATATGAAGTTCTCATCTTCATCCTAGGACGGTATGGTATATACGGTATGTCGTGGAGAATTGAGAATTGCATGTGTTAGGTCATGGTTTAGTTCTAAAAGGGAGGTCATAAATTCTTAAGCAACATGGACAATTTCTGATGACTAGATAAATGATATTACTTGATTGTATGGCTTGATGAGAGTATACATTTTAGAAAGAGCAATGGGTTTGAGTTGAGGATACTTCATTAGTATTGCGACGCTTTCTTGTTTGATCCACTGCAGATGTTCGAGTTTGCTTGGTGCCACCGAAGAATTATAGGAGTACCTCTCGTAGGGTGATTGGTTCTTAGAGGTGTGGTATGTTTTCGGACGACGGAAATTTGATCGAATATGGTAATTCGTGTGCATTATGGACTTGAAAACCCGAGTGGATCCTTTGTTGCTTGGGTATTTAGATTTGGGATGTGATAATAAGTACACACTGTTTGTCTCAGTGATGTGTTATTCTGGGCTGTTGCGCTAAGACGACGATGATGGCTATGCCGGGAATGCCACGAATTGAGTGGCGAGATTCAACGGATTATGTTCCCAGTAAGGTGGTTTCATTTTTTTAGACCCAACAAATTATTTTGAGCTCTGAAAAGTGGTTTTTATTATTTGGTACCTTTCAGCTACTTTCAGTAAATTAAATCAAATAGGCAGAGCGACATGAAATGAAATGAAAATTTTCGAAATTTTTGTTCAACTTTTTTGTGAATAATAATCATTCTTTTAATTAGTTATGTCCCTAGTGCAAGTTAGATTGATAAAAAGACAGAAAGAAACCTCTATACTATCATATACCATTTACTATTACTATTTGTCTTACCATTGGCTCAAAAGAATTGATATGTTCTACAATTAATCAGAAGTACTCTCCGGTTAATGGAGGTGCCACATGGACGCTATTTAAGCCATTTGGGTTATCCCGGTTTATTTCTAGAGTGACAAAACCCAATATCTGGTACCCGATCCAAAAACCTATCCTTTTTATTCCAGACGGCCAATCAAAATTCCCTCAACTGTTAGCCTACTCTATTTCCCTTTGCCTTTTCTATATCTATTCCATTTAATGTCAAATCCATCAACAAATCTCTCCCTAAAAAATAAAAAGAAAAAAACAAGAAAGAGGAAAGGGGTAGCTATACAGGTGGGCCAAGGGGATGAGAGAGAGGATGGTGCAAAAGAGGTGATGATAAAAACCTGACCTTATATTCTGCTTTTTTTTTGTCATGGAAATAAAAAGCAAAAGATTTTAAAGTCAAATTAAAACTAACAAACACCCTATAAGTGAGATTAGTTTATTTTTATAAATGTGTTTACTTTTGTAATTTGCTTGCCCAAAATAAAAATTCAGTAATACAATAAGTGAATTTATCTGCAATACCGTCAAAAGCATAAACGAAGCAAATCTTTATACAATGTAAAAGAATGCTTAACAACCTGAAGCTAGGTCCAGCATTGATGATATTTACTTATTTGATGTCAATATAGACGAAAAGGGAAATGGGCTGTCATTGATCGAGAGCTTAAAACGTCTAGAAGAGTAGGAGGGAATGAATAAAAAATATTTATAGGGTTTAATTTTGGGGATAGGATACTATTGGCTCAAGTCATTGTAAACATAAACCCGAAGGGTTATTTTTTACCCTTTTCTATTTATATATTCATCTGTAAGTTTAATCCTGTAATGTAAAGAAAGTGGATGATTCATTTGAATAATTGAATTTGATGATTATGAGGACGTACGAGAGTTTTTATGTAATGGCAGGTAGATAGACAAAGAAACAAAATTGAGAAAAGTAATAAGAGCAATACATGTACTACTATAGTTTATTGAAATGAAACATTTCATTGTTTATCTCAAAGGATAAGAACATGAATGTTGTTGTCGTAACTGCAATCTCTACTTTACAAAATTCTCAAAAGTCAAAATAATGAATAGCTATAAACCTTTATGCTCATTTATTGTTGTAACCTTTAATGGAAGATAAGGCTTAATGTTACCTTTTTTCTTCTTCTTTTTCTTTTTCTTTTTTCCAGCATTTGTACTTTCAGTTAAAAGATAAATAAATAAACTTTCAGGGTGTGGTTCTAATCATATTATCATATCATATTATAAATTTAAAGCCTATAATCATGAGTTGAAAAATAAAAATATACATTAAAAGCTAAGTGACTATTGTACCCTTTGTGCAAGCATTATTTGAAGAAGCTTTTTGTGTAAGAATGTAAATATGCAATCCATAAAGATAACCAAAAAAAACATGGAGTGCCTTAGCCACAAATGTAAATTGTTCAGATGGTAAACTTTTAATAAAACATTAGTTATTTATTATGACTTTTGGTTTTCCTGGGAAACTAGTGTTAGAACGTGTGCGATGCGTATATAGTTTGACAGAATATTAATCGATAAACATATGATCTAATTGTTTAATCAAAAATTATGTAATTCGGTAAAAAATTATTTTAAGAAGTACTCGGGCTACTGATAATCAAGAAATTCTAATTTACTAAGTGATAAGAAAAGAAATCAGAATATGAGATAGCAAATATAGCCAATAGTAAGCAAAAGAAAGTAATTGTATTCCAATAATAATCAGAAAGTGTATGTCCAAATGGTATTTCTTTCCCTTTTATAGGAGTCTATAAGTACAACATATTTCCCCTTTTATAACCGAATCATTATGAGCATTAATGATATTAATGAGACGTTATAATTGGTAATCGTAACTGACTATTAAAATTCTGTAACGTTTGAGGTCATTCACGCTCATTAATTGATGGCTTATGAATCTTTCCTTTTTACTGTCTTGATTCATTCAGCTAGTACCTCTTCATGTAACCATTTAAACTTGAGCGGCCATATTATCTCCTCTCGTGGGTGATTCGCTCGTATCTATTATAACTTGTGCCTATTTTAATGCATCTTTCCAGCTATCGCTTTCCTACTAATCAATGTGTCATGTCATATCAACCACTCATATAAATCCATGTGTAATATTTATTTTTGCCAATACAAATAGTCCTCCCACTTACTGAATATCCTGCAATTGAATATTTGAGAAGTGGTATGTATTTATGGCAGGAATTTTTGCTGCCGTTTCCCATGTATCATTATGTCTTTTCCACAACTAACATGTCATATGTCACTTCCATTTAATGCATGTGCCACGTGGCCTTCGTTAATTGGGTGTGCGACTCTTCAGCGATTTCTAGGGCTTTTCTATGGTTGCATCAATCATGAAGTAACTGTTTCATCATGACATTTCTATCATGACCCCCTTTACATGACGGTTTTTTCTTCTTATAAATACCACATTTGCCTTTGTTTTTACGAAAAACTTTCTACTATGTTCTTTGTTCTCTACAGTTCTCGTTCTTCATCATATTTTTCTTTCTCATATATTTATGTCTTCTTCTAATCCTGATCCATGTAAAGTTGTTATAGGTGATGACCTTTCCCCTTCGTCCAATCCCACCAGAAGTAGAAGAGGTGGGAGGTTATGTAGTTTAGGATCTGTTTCTATCTGTGGTTCTTCTTCTCAACTCATTACCACTGGCATGTCGTCCATTAGAATTAAGGTTTCTTCTTCACATAGATCTTCTGTTAGAAGTAGGGATTCCATTAAACCACTTCGTGAACCCACTGTTTATAAGATTATTCTTGCTGAACTTTCCTTCTTTACTGATAGAGAATCGATTAGAAATCAAGGCACTTCCATGAATTCTCACCATCGTGTTGACGTTTACCCTTCCTAGATTACCCTTGTACGGAGAGACTATCATTGGAAATTTGATTTTCCAATTTTAGTTCTTAATGCAAATCAAAGAATCACCTTGTTCGAAGCAGGTTATTCTTTTGTGCATACATATTCCTTTAGGTTGGGTCTTAGACCACCTATTGATCAATTAATCATTAGTTTTGTTGTTTCTTCAATGTTTTTAGGACGGATTGGGCCTATTGTATGAGGAACGTGGCATAGATTAGATACTTGTCAAACTTTGTTGTTTTAGCCTTCATCTTTTATCGTCTGATCCATCTTATTCGTTCTGGGGTGTTTACTTTTGCGGCCAGAAGTAAGAGGGTTTTAGTGAAACCTGAAGATAACAAGGATTGTGGTTGGTAAGCTTGATTTGTTATTGCTCCAACAAGTGGCTTAGAGGGAGAATAGAACATGCCTTTCCCAGAAAAGTGTAACTTTTCACGTAAGGTCTTTTCATATTTTCCATTTTTGTTCTTTTTTTTTGTGAGGAACCTACAATGTAATAGCTGTTTTATTTTTCTTTTTCAGCAACCATGTTTCACGACCATAAACGTAAACCCGGTCGTGATGGCGCCTCTCGTGAAGACAAAGTCAACTGTGGAAACAAAACACAGCTCGACATCAAGGTGTCACCAGTCATGAGCATTTAAAATCCGTCTAAGGGTATAAAAAAGACAACATAGTCTATGTAACGACCCGATCGGTCATTTTGATCTTTTACACTTTGCTCACCAGTTCTAGGGCATGACTTTTCCCGTGTAGTATATTATGACTTATGTAAATTGTTGGTCTTGGTTTTTTATGGTAATCAGAATGCATTTGGAAGAACAATTCTCAGTTTCAAGCTTGAAATTTGAAAGGTTTGACCAAGTTTTGACTTGTTTGTAAATGATCTCATATTGGAATTTTTATGATCTGGTTAGCTTCCTTAGGTGATTTGGGACTTAAGAGTGTGTCTGGAATGTGTTTTGGAGGTCCGAAGTAGATTTAGGCTTGAATTGGAGAAATTGAAATTTTTGCGTTTTCCGGTTGATAGGTGAGATTTTGATATAGGGGTTGGAGTGGATTTCTGAAAATTGGAGTAGTTCTGCTGTGTCATTTTTGACGTGTGTGCAAAATTTCAGGTTATTCGGATGAGGTTTGATCAAATTCAGAATTAGAAAGTTTTGGAATTCTTAGGCTTGAATCTGAAGTTGATTCGATATTTTGATGTTGTTTTGAGCATTCCAAAGGCTGGACCAAGTTTGAATGATGTTATGGGATGTGTTAGCATGTTTGGTCGGGGTCCCATGAGGTTCGGATAAGTTTTGGAAGAGTTTTTGGAAGATTTTGCCGTTCTGAGCATAAGCATGTAATGATCCAAAGATCCATTTAAGTTCTAGAGATCGATAAGTTTGGTCTAATTTTATTAATGAATTCTAGGAGTGATCTGATAAGTTTGGTCTAATTTCATCAAGTCATGATTAGGTTTTTGACGTGAAACATGAGTTAATTATTTAACGAGCGAAATGGGTATCGCTTTGAGCAAATGACCTCCGAATTGAGTTTCGCTTGAGGGACTACGTTTGTTTTATTATTTGTGACTCATAGGAACACGCATCATCAAATTTCGAGTTCGTATGGTTGAGTTAAAGCGTTTTTAGTAAAATAAATATTGCTGGTGCAGCAGGATCCGGTGCGCACCTTTGTCGACCAGATTTGGCACTTTAGCGACGGCAATGGGGCTTTTTGCGACCAGAATCGTGTTTTATTGAGTTGTCTTGTTGTTTTAGCTCATTCCCACATTTTTGGACAAAAAAACACGGCTTGTGGAGATTTTTGAGCGAGAAGTCATGGAAAATCTTGAGGTAAGTTACTTGTGATCATTTCTATTCCATAATATCAAATTATCATCGAATAATCCGACTAGATTACATATTTTTGAGGTGTAAATTAGGGATTTGGACCTAGGGATTTGAAAAATGAGATTTGAAGAATTGGAGGCCGAAATGTTATTGAAATTTTAAAATTTTGGTATGGCTGGACTCGTGGTTGAATGGGTTATCGGATTTTGTGATTTTTATCGGATTTTGAGACATGGGCCCGAGGGCCAGGTTTTGTCGATTTCGGGATTTTTTATGTAATTTGATAATTTTTGCTTGGACTTTGTTCCTTTAGCGTATGTTGATGATAATATACTGATTTTTGTTAGATTTGGAACATTTGGAGGCCGATTTGAGGGACAAAAGACATTGTAAGCTGGATTCCGGGCCAGATTTAGGTGAGTATTGATTTTAAATGTTGTCCTAAGGGTATGAAACCCCGGAATTTTACAGCGTTCGGCTGTGTTGAGGCGAGACACACGCTAGATGATGAGCGTGGTGTTGCACACCATTGGGGATTGTGACTTAGTCCAACCAGAATGACTATTTTACTTCGTATTTGACAGTAATTGTTTGATATTATTATATTTTGGGCTAAATGTCATATGTGGGCTTCGTGCCTACTGTTTTAACCCTTAGGGGATTTTAAATTATATTTTCCTCACAATTTGATTTCATACTAGTGCTCAGTCATGGTATGTTTTCACTTTTTTCAAAATTCTACTATGTTATTCTGTTTTAAAAACATTAATTGATATTTTCAAATATATTTTGAATTGAGCTTCATGTTTTACTGATGCCGAGGGAGCTTTTGAGATTCTGACTGAGTAAGTTCGAGGGCCTGTATTGTGAGGATACCTGTGGGTCGGGCTGCACGCCGCAGTAGTGATACACTGATTATGATAATGAGGCTGATGGCTTGAGTTTTGTACGGCACGAGAGGTCTAGAGATTTGATATGAGGCCAAGAGCCTGTTTATGATGCCACGGGATAGCTTGATATTGCGTTTGGGTCTTAAAGGGCCCCTCCCGGAGTCTGTACACCCCAGTGAGTGCGAGTACCCATTGTAATGTGAGATATAGCCCGAAGGGCTGGTATTGTTCTATGATATTGGCCGAGGGGCTAATTTTGTTGTTACTGTGCCCGGGGGGCAGTTATTATGTGTTTTCCTTTTTTTGTTGTATTTTCCTATGTATATATTGTTTGACTAGTTAAAAGGTGTTCATGAGATTTCACTGCTAAATTATATTTACTGATTTTTCTATGCCTCTGATAGGTTAATGTTGTGCTTTACATGATTTTATATCGCTCAATCTTTATTTATTTTTATTACTCACTGAGTTGGAGTACTCATTTTACTCCCTGCACCCCTGTATGCAGATTCGGGCGCTACAGGTCCTGCTACTGAGGGTTGATAGTTCCAGCAGGTCTTCCGAGATTTACTAGGTAGCTGCTTGGCGATTTGCATCCCAGTGCAATCTCCCTCTATCTTATTTCCTTTCTGATTCAGTTATGTAGTAGTGGAATAGACTTTTAGACTTGTAGTATGGTTTTAGATTCTCATGACAGGTGACACCTCGATGTCGGGCTGTGTTGGTTTTACATTCGCAACTTATACTGTTATTTTGGGATTTAATTCCTATTAAAGACTTGTGTTTTATTATTTAAACTCTTTAATATGAATTGTAAGTGTGTCGGCTGGCCTTGTCTTCACGAGAGGCGCCATCACGATCGGGTCCCTATTTAGGGTCGTGACAAGCTGGTGTCAAAGCATATAACTCACGATTCATGATCAGGTTTAGTAGAGTCTCGCAGATCGGTACGGAGACGTCTGTGCTTATCCTCGGGAGGCTGTAGAAACATTAGGAAAAATTACATATTCTTTAACTCTTATCGTGCGTCCTTGATTCAGCTTGAAAAGTAACTCTTTCAATTCCTTCTACGCGTTTGTATGTGCACATGAGCGCTTAGTATCAGATGTGCTTCGATGGATATGATTCCCTAATCAAGGGGTGAGATGTGATCTTTTAGGGTTGATGTTAGGCTAGTCTGGAGGACTTGAGGCCGGGATTTTTCCTATAACTTGAGCTCTATTGTTGATTGCGCGAGCGCGTATTTCTAGATCTATATGTTCGATTGTGTTATTAAGGGAAATGATGAATATATAGTTACGTGATGAGTGTGATGTGACTGTGAGATGTGTTCATATGAACTAAATGAGACAAGAAGGGACTGCTGGATTAAAGAAGAACTATTAGGTGCTTTATTTCCATCTTGATTTGAGGTATATCCTCGAGTTATGGGTGTGTGAAAAAACTTTTAATATGTCCTAGTTGGGAGTGTTGCGGTATGAGCTTAGACTCCATAAGATTAAGTGACTGCGTAATGTCTATGACGGTGGAAGGGTATAAAGAGATGTTAGTTGGAGGCGAAATTGGTGAGTTGTCTCCTGCGGAGTGTTTTGAAGTTTGTGTAATCCTTATGCTGTTTCTTGGAAGATCTCCTTTACCAGTGAAAGATATGTGTTGCAATTTGAATTTGGGTCACCTAAGAGAGTGGGTTTAACTATTACGAGAGTGAATATGAGATTTGCAGAACAGTTAAAGTACTAGACGGTCGGTGTTTCATGAGTTTATGAAGGATCGAGGTTAATATTATGGAAGTAATAGAGTATAAGCATTATGAGTTACCGTGTGTGTTTTGATCTATGGCTTCAAGCCAAGTAGAGGAATCTGTTATCGATTAGTTGACTGCATGATTATGTGATATATTGGTCAAGTTGAGGCGTACAGGTGAATCAATTATGGCCGACGGAGATTGAGACCGGGGATGGCTTGAGTAAAGGAAAGTTCTTGACAACGGTTATAGTATGCTTCATAGGTGTGTAAAAATCATGGAATGTCGTGAGTCGTCATTGGTAAAGGATGCTCGGTGCATAGGGTAGGAAGTTACTTGGTTATATTGGAATGATGTTACATTCTACGGTTTCGGAGTGCTAATTAAGCACAAGTTTTTCGGTTCATTTAATCAATCTAACTGCGGTTTAATTAGAGTGAATGACTCTCGAGAATGGTTCTAATGGGTTCAAGATATTCACATGTAACAATTTGAGATTTTCCAGTTGTATATTTGGCTAGAACTGAGGTCTGCATTGGAGGGTGTCAAGACTCGTGGTATTTCTATATCATTATGAGATTGTATATATCAGTATCAGAAGGGTAAAAGAAATGTCTTTGGATTCGCATGATGTCCGTCCGGGGTAGGTATTTTGAAGGTGGCGCTTTTGGCAATATTTAAGAGAGTATTCAACGGCTTATGAGTCTTAGACGGTGTGGTTTCATGCTTGGGTCTCATGTGGTGAGTTTGGCTTGAGGAAAATGTGGTGTTATAGTAAGAAGTAGTATCAAGTTGAAGGTAAACCAGAAGGAAACACAGATAGATGGGATAGCTTAGTAGTGGGCTAGATCCGCATGGTAAGGATATCATTAGCTTTTTGGGTGCATATGAGGTAATAATAGTATATAAGTGTTTCACGGCAATGCTCTTAGGTTTTAGTGACATGCGTAGCTTGGTTGAGTTAGTAGGATTATGTCCTAACGGTTTAGTCTTGTGCAAATGGAATGCAGAGAGTTCTTGGCGGTTTCTACCACAGTTAGAGATGTATATTTTCTACGAGCATGAGAAGCGTGGTATATGTAGTGATTTTCTTCTATATGGGATCAATGGAAAGTTTTTTCATGTTCATCCTAGGACGGTATGGTGTATGCAGTATGCACGTGTTAGGTCACGGTTTAGTTCTGAAAGGGAGGTCATAAATTCTTAAGCAGCATGGACAATTTCTGATGACTAGATGAATGATATTACTAACTGGTATGGCTTGATGATAGTATACATATTAGAAAGAGCAGTGAGTTTGAATTGAGGATACTCCATTAGCATTGCGGTGCTCTCTTGTTTGATCGACTGCTGATGTTCGAGTTTTCTTGGTGGAACCTAAGAATTATAGGAGTACCTCTCGTAGGGTGATTGGGTATTAGAGGTGTGGTATATTTTCGGACGGCGGAAATGGGATCGAATATGGTTATTTGTGTGCTTTATGGACTTGGAGACCCGAGTAGATCCTTTGTTGCTTGGGTATGTTAGATTTGGGATGTTATATTAAGTATAGACTGGTTGTCTCAGTGTTTTATTATTTTGGGCTGTTGCGCTAAGACGACGATATTGGCTATACCGGGAATGCACAGATTGAGTGGCGAGATTTGACGGATTATGTTTCCAGTAAGGTGGTTTTATTGTTTTAGACCCAGCAAATTATTTTGAGCTCTTAAAAGTGGTTTTTAATATTCGTTACTTTTCAACTACTTTTAGTCAATTAAATAAAAGAGGCAGAGCGGCATGAAATGAAATGCAAATTATGGAAACTTTTGTTGAACTTTTTGTGAATAATAATCATTCTTTTAATTAGTAATGTCCCTGGTGCAAGTTAGGATAATCAAAATACAGAAAGAAACCTCTCTACTATCCTATATTATTTACTATTAATATTCGTTATACTATTAGCTCAAACTAATTGATCTTTTCTACTATTAATTAGAAATACTCTATGGTTAATGGAGGTGCCACATAGAGGATATTTAAGCCATTTGGGTTTACTCGATTTATTTCTAGAGTGACAAAACCCAATATCTGGTACCCGATCCAAAAATCTATCCTTTTTATTCCAGACGGCCAATCAAAATTCTCACAACTGTTAGCCTACTCTATTTGCTTCTTCTTTTTCTCTATCTATTCCATTTAATTTCAAATCCATCAACAAATCTCTCCCTAAAAATAAAAGGAAAAAAACAAGAAAGAGAAAAGGGGTAACTATAGAGGTGGGACAAAGGGATGAGAGAGGGGATGGTGCAAAAGAGGTGATGGTGAAAACCTGACCTTATATTCCATTTTTTTGTGATGGAAATAAAAAGCAAAACATTTTAAAGTCAAATTAAAACTAACAATTACCCTATAAGTGAGATTAATTGAATTTTATCAATGGGTTTACTTTTGTAATTTGCCTGCGCAAAATAAAAAATTAGTAATACAACAAGTGAATTTATCTGCAATACCGTCAAAAGGATAAACAAAGTAAATCTTTGTACAATGTAAAAGAATACTTAATAACCTAAAGCTAGGTCCAGCATTGATGATATTTACTTATCTGATGTCAATATAGAGGAAAAGAGAAAAGGGCTGCGGTTGAACGAATGCTTGGACCGTCTAGAAGAGAAGGAGAGAATGAAGAAAAAATATTTATAAGGTTTAATTTTTCGGATAGGATACTATTGGGTCAAGTCATTGCAAACATAAACCCGAAGGGTTATTTTTTACCCTTTTCTATTGATATATTCGTCAGTAAGTTTAATCTCTTAATGTAAAGAAAGTGGATAAATCATTTGAATAATTGAATCTGATAATTATGAAGATATACGAAAGTTTTTATGTGATGGTAGGCAGACTGACAAAGAAACAAAATTGAGATAAGTAATAAAAGCAATAAAAAAGAAATAAAATTGAGATAAGTAATAAAAGCAATAAATGTACTACTATAGTTTATTGAAAAGAAAGGTTTCATTGTTTGTCTCAAAAGGATAATCAAAGGATGCGAAATTTTTTTTATATGCATAAGGGATGTTCTTGTCTTAACTGCAATATCTACTTTACGAAATGCTCAAAAGTCAAAATAATTAATAGCTATAAAACTTCGTGCTCATCTATTGTTGTAACTTTTAATAGGAGATAAGGCTTAATGTTACCTTTTTCTTTCTTTTTTTTTCCAGCATTTGTTCTTTCAGTTAAAAAATAAATAAATAAACTTTCAAGGTGTGGTTCTAATCATATTATTATTTCATATTATAAATTTGAAGCCTACAATAATGAGTTGAAAAACCAAAATATCCATTAAAAGCTAAGTAACTATTGTGCCCTTTATACTAGCATTACTTAAAGAAGCTGTTTGTGTAAGAATGTAAATATACAATCAATAAAGATAACAAAAACAAACATGGAGTGCCTTTGCCACAAATGTAAACCATTCAGATGGCCAACTTTTAATAAAACATTACTTATTTATTAACACTTTTGGTTTTCCTGTGAAACTAGTGTTAGAAACTACGCGATGCGTATATAGTTTGATAGAATATTAATCGATAAACATATGATCTAATTGTTTAACCAATTTTTTTTTTAATTTGGTCAAAACTTATTTTAAAAAGTACTCGGGCTACTGATTGTGATGACCCGACTCATCGTCTCATGAGTTACCACTCCATTTCTCTCGTTTTATGCTTCTTCATATTTCATTATCATTATTTGGTGTGTTAGAGTCAATTTGGATTTGTTTTGGTAGAAAATGAGACACTTAGTCTCTTTAAGGAAGATTTGGTTTGGAAAAGTCAGTCGGACATTGACTTATGAGTTAGAAGGGTCGGATGTGATTTTCAGTGATTCGTTTAGCTTTGGGAAGTGATTTGTGACTTAGGAGTGTGATAGGAAGTGATTTTGGAGGTCCGGTGTAGAATTAGGCTTGAATTGACGAAGTTAGTATTTTGGCGAATTCCGGTTGATGGGTGAGATTTTGATCCGAGGGTCGGAATGGAATTCCGAGAGATGTCGTAGCTTCGTTAGTTAATTTTGGATATGTATGCAAAATTTCAGGTCATTCGGACGTCGTTTACTCAGGTTTTTGATCGGATGCATTTTTCGGAAGTTTTTGAAGAACTTAGCCTTGGATTTGATGTAATTTGATGATTTTGGTGTTAGTTGAGGTGTTTTGATGATTGGATCAAGTTTGAATAATGTTTTAAGATGTATTGGTACTTTTGGTTGAGGTCCCGGGGGCCTCGGGATGATTTTGGATGGCTAACGGGATGGAATTGGAAGTTTGGAGCTTGCTGAAGATCTGGTATCTGGTATTTTTGCTTATGCGGAAATGGACCGCAAAAGCGGTTCCGCAAAAGCGTATTCGGAGTCGCAAAAGCAAAGTTGGGCATTTTGAAGATTTTTGCAGAAGCGGAAGATTTCTCGCATAAGCAGCTTCCGCAGAAGCGATTAGTGACCGCAAAAGCGGCACGTGGCATAGCAGCGTAGTTCCGCAGAAGCGGAACAATTTCCGCGCAAGTAAGTTCGCAGAAGCGGTATGGTTATCGCTGAAGCGAAAAGGCCTGTTCAGAGGTATTAAAATTATATCTTCGCGAATTTTTGAAAGAACCTAATATTTTCACTTCGGACTTGGAGGTTTTTGTGCGATTTTGGAGAGGGGATCAAGGGACTTCATTGAGGTAAAGAATTCTAAGCCAAAATCACAAATCTAATGTGTTATTGCATGAATTAAGTGTGAAAAATCAAGGAAATATAGGTAAAAATGGAGGTTAGGGTTTGAACTTAAGAGAAAGAAAATTTGGGGTTTGAGGGAGCATTTGAGCTCCGATTTTTGTAAATTTGATATGTATAGACTTGTGGCGAGATAAGGAATCCGATGATGTTAATTTTCTAATTTTTCGAGAAATGGGCCCGGGGCTCGGGTTTTGCTAATTTCGAGATTCTTGATATTTTTCGATTGTTTTTGACTGGTATTGTTCCCTTAGCATATTGTGATGTATTCGCTCTGATTTTGGTTAGATTCGACGCGCGTGGAGGCCGGTTTGAGGGGCAAGGGAGTCGCGAGCTAGGGATTTTACCGGTTCGAGGTGAGTAATGATTGTAAATGATATTCTGAGGGTTTGAAACCCCGAACTTCCTCATCATAGTGCTATATTGAGGTGACTTGCACGCCGGATAGCGAGCGTTGAGTAGAGCACCGTTGGGGATTGTGAGTCGGTCCATCCCGATTGATGAATTTACTGTGTTTTTGACTAAAATTACTTGTTATCATCATAATTTGGGCTGATTGCTGTATTTGGGCTTCGTGCCAGTTATTTGAACCTTTCGGGGATTGTTGTTGATAATTCCTCACTGATTTAATTATGTATTTGAACTCAGTCATGTATTTTCCACTGTTTTAAAAACTCATCAAAGTTATTATGCCTTAAATACTTGAAAAGATATTTCCATAAAATATTTTGGGCTGAGCATCATACTTTATTGTTCCCCGAGTGGCTTACGTGAGTTATCATTGATTGAGTAAGGCCTAGGACCTGTATTGTGAGGATACTTATGGATCGGGTTGCACGCCACAGCGGTACTATATTGATGTTGAGGCTGAGAGCCTAACTTGGTATTGCACTTGGGTTCTAGGAGCCCCTCCGTAGTCTATATACACCCCCAGTGAGCGTTGTCGATGTTAAATGGATCGAGCTGCACGCCGCATCAGTATATGGATCGGGCTGCACGCCGCAGCAGTACTGGTACTGTTTGATATGTTTGCCTTATTTCATTTGTCTGCCATTATATGTTGTTTGTGATTCTTCTTACAATATTCACCTGTTGTTCTAGTATTATCTGATAACCAAGTATGGTGCCTGAGAGGCGGACTTCTGTGCTTATCTGCACCATTTGTTTCTGCATTCATTTGCATAATTGTTGAAAAAGTCATTTTCAAGGAGGTTTTAAACCGAGCTAAGATATTTCTAAAAGTTTTACAGCTTCACTGCTTTCTCCCAAAGGGTTTTTTCACTGCTACTGTATAGCTTGATGGTTTTGTTTTACGTGATTTCTCACTACTCAGTTGTTACTTACTTTTATTACTCACTGATTTGGAGTACTCACTTTACTCCATGCACCTCGCATGCAGTTGTAGGTATTTATTCACCTGGTAGTGGGTATTGGCTGCGTTGAGGCAGAGTTGTAGAGGTTTTAGCAAGGTGACTGCTAGCGTTCGCAGCACCATTGTCTTTCTATGTTATTCATTACTCTTGTTCAGTGTATTTCTAGACTGTTAAGTGGAAATTTCATTCTTATAGATGCTCGTGACTTGTGACACCCCAGTTTTGGCTATGTTGGGTTGTACTTCCGCTAATTAATGTTATTAAGTCGTATTTGTGCTAATTATTTATGCTTAACTACTTTGAAAGAGACGTGTTGGGTTAGTTGGCTGGCCTTGTTTTCAGAAGAGGCGCCATCATGACCAGTGCGGGGTTTTGGGTCGTGACAAGTTGGTATCAGAGCCTAGGTTACTAGGTCTCACGAGTCATGAGCAGGTTTAGTAGAGTCTCGCAGATCGGTACAGAGACATCTGTAATTATCCTCGGGAGGCTGCAGAACCTTTAGGAAACCTTTACATTCTTGAAATTATTGTCGTGCGTCCTTGATTTAGCTTGAAAAGAAACTCGTGAAATTCCTTCCACGTGCATGTATGCGCGCGCGAGCGCTCAGTATCAGATGTGCCTTGGTGGCTTGTGATTCCCCGATCAAGTGGCTAGATGTAATCTCTATGAGTTTATTTTGGGCCAATCTGGAGGACTTGGGGCCGGATCTTGCCTATGGCTTGAGCACCGAGGTGCTGATTGTGCGAGCAAGTGTTTTGAACTTATATGTTCGGTGATGTCACTATTAGCTGGAATGGCGGTTGGATATCTATGTGATGAGTATGCTAGTACTACGAGATGTATCTATATGACTTGGCAGTGACGACGAAGTCTGTTGGATAATAGACGAATTGTTAAGTGTTCGATTCCTATTGTGATTTGATATGTAGCCCGAGTTATGGGGGTGTGAAGTATATTTTTGTAAAGCCTCGTAAATAATTTTTGGTCTCAAAACTCAGTAACTCGTGGTGTCGACTCCGAATATATGTTAGGAATGTGATCTAAGCTTTTAATAATCAAAAGAATCAATTTTCCAGAAAATTGTCATTTATGCGGTCCAGAATGCGGTCGCAGATCAGATATGCGGACCGTATTCCTGTCGCAGAGTGTAGCAGAAGAATTGTCAAAATTGAAGTTGAAAATGCGGTCCACTATGCGATCGCATATCAATATGCGGACCGTATACTCGTCGCATAAATTCCTTAAGGATTTGTGGAGGTCAATTCTGCGATGCAAAATGCGACCGCATAACAGGAATGCGGACCGCATTCCTGTCGCAGACCCTCAAGGTTTTTGGAGTCATTTCTGCAGTCCAATCTGCTGACCACATTTTGATTCTGCGATCGCAGAATGCGACCGCAGATCTTGCCGGGCTCCTATTTTTTTTCCAAATTTTAAGACCCGACCCCTTTTTAATAAAACACCCCAACCCCCTCATTTTAACAACATTACTGAGAGGAAGATAGGGTCTTGAGAGAGAAAATCATCTTCTCCAAATTCTTGTTCTTCAAAACTATTTGGGCCGGGGAAATTCAAGCTTATCTTCATACCCCCTTCCTTACAGGTAAAATCCCTGACTTTTCCCATTGAAATTCTGTTTTTAAACTAAGGGGAGGGAGGGGAGTCTCATGCATTGGTCCATGAAAATAATGGTTGAAATGGTGCATGCATGACTAGTAATAACCTAAAATCTAGTAAGAGGAATTTGGTAGGGGTAAAGAAGTGTTCAAAGAAGGGTTGATAACCTAAGTAAGTTGAGTAACAATTGTGAACTTATATTCTAAGTTATGTGTATTAATTTGTGCACTATATTGATGTGCTAGATTATTTGGTGAATTGAAAGTAGAATTTAGAAAGGAATTCGGCTCCAGGTATGTATGGCTAACCTTTACCTTGTAAAATCGCCTTGTTGGTGTTCAAATGTTTGGTATGTGACATCCACGTGGGTAAATTGTGGAATTCGTGTGATTTGCATGGTTGTGATTATGATATGTGGTATTCAAAGAGAAATAAATGATGTAAGGAAATTGCAAGTGATGCAACTAAAATAATTGTGATATTAACATCTATGGCTTATCGTGGGCAAGTATTGTTGTAACGTGAAACACTTGTGAATTGTGGAACATGACAGAAATAGTATTGAGGGTTATGGAAACATTTGTAAATTATTGTTGCTACTCCTTAAGAAATGTTGTTGTGATCTTTGTGAATTGTTCATTGTTGTTGTTGTGATTGTTTGTGAATTGAAAATGTACGGTGGGATCGGGTTGCACGCCGCAACATGAAGTAATAAGGTGCGGGTTTTGGTGATAAGGGTGGCCGAGGTAATAAGGGTGGAAAGTGATCGAAATCAGTGTTAAAATGAAAATATGAGCAAAAATGCGAAATCTATTGATGTGGAAATGTGGAAGGGGAAACGGGAGAGTTTGTAAAACTTGTTTGGCTTGATTGGTCTTACTTTATAGATTTGGTTGTTGTTTCAGTTACTGTTACTTACTTGTCTATGGCTTGAATTTACTTGGCGCGAAGTTTGTTCATACATACCAGTACAATTGCAGTGTACTGATGTCCCTTTTGCCGGGGGCGCTACATTCGTGTTATGATTGTAGGTGGATCTGTAGCAGGTACTCCAGTTCGTCGGCAGTAGCACTCCTTCATCTCCCATCGGCCGTATTGGTGAGCTACCCGGTCAGGCTACCCGGTCAGGCGCCGCTTGAATGGGGCTACCCGGTCAGGCGCCGCTTGACTGGGGCTACCCGGTCAGGCGCCGCTTGACTGGGGCTACCTGGTCAGGCGCCGGTCATGTTCCTCGACTTGGAGCGTGACAAACTTGGTATCAGAGCCTCAGGTTTTAAAGTGTCCTAGGATGTCTCGGAGCCGTGTCTAGTAGAGCCCTTCTTATCGGTGTGTTGTCGACCACATCTATATGTAGGGGGCTGCATGGACATCTAGGAATTTACCCACTTCTTTGTTATTCTATATCATGCGGTTCAGTGAAAAGAGGAAGTATTTATGTCTAACTCGTTCCTTGTTCCGAAATTTTCAGAAATGGCACCTAAGAAGAAAGCTAGACTCGGCCTTGGGGCCAACGCCACGCCATGTGTGGCTGTGAATCATGTACCTGATGCCGTGGGTGAGAGTGACTCACCGACCTTAAATCTGCCCGGCCCATCTATTCCAGATCCAAGCATGCCTGTTCCGGCTGCGGCAGAGGGTGCCACCATCCCTCCGGCCAATATTCCTGATTCTGATACAGTTCCAGCTTCCGGTCCCGGGGTTTCTGATGGGGACCTTAGAGAAGCCATCCATATGTTGACCCAGTTAGTGTCCACCCAGGCCCAGAGATCTCATGATGCCCATGTGTCCTCCAGCGGACAGGGAGATTCCGCCAGCTCCATAATCCACCAATTTCTGCGATTGGCCCCTCCAGAATTCTCAGGCCCAGACCTAGAGGCCGATCCGCAGGATTTCCTTGATGATATGTATAAGAACCTTCGAGTGATGAAAGCTACAGAGATAGAGGGGGTTGAGTTGGCTTCATACAGGTTGAGGGGAGCAGCGCGTTCGTGGTTTGAGATGTGGGACGATTCCCGTGAGGAGGGAAGACCTCCGGCTAGATGAGATGAGTTTGTAGATGCCTTTATGGACCACTTCTTGGCTGCCGAGACAATTGCAGCCCGCGCCACTGAATTTGAGGTTCTCAAACAGGGCAGTATGAGCATTTGGGTGTACCACATGGAGTTTGTGAGATTGTCCAAGTATGCACCTCAATTAGTATCGACCATGGATGCTCGAGTTCGACGATTTGTCCAGGGCCTTAGTCCTTTGGTGGTGAATGAGGGTGCTACAGCGGCCTTGCACTCAGATATGAATTATGGAAAGATTTTAGGATTCGCTCAGGCCACAGAGGCTAGAAAGTTGAAGATTCGAGCAGAAAGGGAGAGTAGCAGCAGGGCCCGGTCAATGGGTCACTCAGGGAGACCAGTTCCGGGGAGAAGATCATCAGGGCCAACCCAGTCATATGCTCATTCTTCGGCGAGTGCACCGCCATCTATGCACATTTATCAGCAGAGCAGTCATTCCAGACCAGGTTCATATAGTAGGAGGTCCCGTCAGCCCGGTCGTCCAGGAGTGAGGTCTCAACAACAGGGGGAACAACATGCCCCAAATGTGCGAGATTCCATACAGAGACTTGCTATTTGGATATCCCGGTATGTTATAAGTGCGGGATGAGAGGTCACATCCAGCGGGACTGCCGTGCGCCCAGTCAGGGTATGGGTAGGGGATCTACCCAGTCACCCGGTTCTTCAATCGCTACATCATCAGTGCATCCTCCAGCTCCAGCAGGGCGCGGTGCAGCTAGGGGTGGATCTCGTGGTAGCGGTGGACCTAGCCGGTTCTATGCTTTGAGTGGTCGCCAGAGTGCTGAGGCTTCTCCAGATATTGTTACAGGTATCTTGTCTGTTCAGACCATTGATTGTTATGCTCTTATTGATCCGGGGTCCTCTTTGTCCAATGTCACCCTATTCATTGCTTCAAGTTTTGGGATAGAGCCAGAACAACTTCATGAGTCATTCTCTGTATCGACCCCGATTGGTGATTTTATTATAGCCTCACGAGTTTATAGGAATTGTGTTGTCACGGTGTGTGGTCGTGTTACCACGGCCGATCTTATTGAGCTTGGAATGGTAGATTTTTATGTATTCATGGTGATGAACTGGCTTTATTTGTGCTTTGCCAAACTTGACTGTCGGACGAGAGTCATGAGACTCGAGTTCCCTAACGAGTCACTTAGTGAGTGGAAAGGAAATGGTGTGGTGCCAAAGGGTAGGTTTATTTGCTACCTTAAGGCTTCGAAGATGATTAAGAAGGGGTGTATCTATCATTTGGTCCGGGTGGCGGACACCACTTCATTAGTGTCTATCCCCGAGTTTGTGCCAGTTGTGAATGAGTTTCTTGAAGTGTTTCCGGATGAGCTTCTAGGGATTCCGCCAGATAGGGAGATTGATTTCGGGGTTGATGTATTGCCAGATAGTCAGCCAATATCCATTCCACCATACAGAATGGCACCAGTAGAGTTACGAGAGTTAACGGAGAAGTTGAAGGATTTATTAGAGATGGGGTTCATACGACCGAGTGTGTCGTCGTGGGGTGCTCCGGTTCTTTTTGTCAGAAAGAAGGATGGGTCGCTTCGGATGTGCATTGATTATCGGGAGCTTAACATAGTCACCATCAAGAATAAATATCCTTTGCCTCGGATAGATGATTTGTTCGACCAATTGCAAGGTGCAAAGTTCTTCTCCAAAATTGATTTGCGGTCTGAGTATCACCAATTGAAGATCAGAGAGCAGGACATCCCTAAGACCGTCTTCAGAACCCGCTATGGTCACTTTGAATTCTTCGTCATGTCTTTTGGGCTAACCAACGCCCCAGAAGCTTTCATGGACCTTATGAATCGAGTTTTCAAGCTATTTCTAGACTCCTTAGTGATTGCTTTCGTTCACGACGTCCTCGTTTATTCGCGGAGCAGGGAGGATCATGCTAATCACCTCAGAACAGTATTGCAGACTCTTCATCAGCACCAGTTGTACGCTAAGTTTCCAAAATGTGAATTTTGGTTGGAGTCCATTGCGTTTCTGGGTCATGTTGTTTCAAGTGAAGGGATTCAGGTGGATCCCTAGAAGATTGCAGCAGTGAAGGATAGGCCTAGACCCACGACCCCGACGGAGATTTGTTGCTTCTTGGGTTTAGCAGGGTATTATCGGAGGTTTGTGGAGGGATTCTCGACCCTCGCCTCCCCATTGACTAAATTGACGCAGAAAGCAGCTAAGTTCCAATGGTCCGATGCTTGTAAGAAAAGTTTTTAGGAACTGAAGTCAAGGTTGACCTCGCCGCCAATATTGGCCTTGCCAGAAGGCATGGAAGGATTTCTGGTTTATTGCGATGCCTCCAGGGTTGGTTTGGGGTGTGTGTTGATGCAACATGGGAAGGTTATAGCGTATGCTTCGAGGCAGCTCAAGAATCACGAGAAGAATTATCCGACGCATGATTTGGAGCTTGCGGCAGTTGTGTTTGCTTTGAAAATATGGCGGCATTATCTTTATGGGGTCCATGTGGATGTGTTCTTAGACCACAAGAGTCTCCCGTATTTGTTCAAGCAGAAGGAACTGAATTTAAGGCAGCGACGGTGGTTATAATTGCTCAAGGATTATGATATGAACATTTTGTACCATCCAGGGAAGGCAAACGTGGTGGCCGACTCTCTTAGTCAGAAATCTATGGGTAGTTTGGCTCATTTGGGAGTGGATCACAAGCCCTTGGCTCGGGAGGTTTATCAATTGGCCAGTTTAGGAGTTTGCTTATCGACATAAGACGAGGGAAATGCTGTGGTGAATAATGGAGAAAAATCGTCTCTCGTAGGTCAGGTCAAGGAAGAGCAGTTTATGGATACACCATTGGCTCAGATGAAGGAAGCAGTTTTGAATAACAAGACTTCAGCATTTTCACTCGGCTGGGAGGATGGTGTATTGAGGTGTCAAGGTAGGCTATGTGTCCCGGATGTGGATAAGCTTCGGGAGAGGGTGATGGCGGAGGCTCATAATTCCAGGTATTTTGTGCACCCAGGTTCTAAAAAAATGTATCATGTTCTCAAGGAGATTTATTGGTGGAATGGTATGAAAAGGGGTGTGGCGAACTTTGTATCTAAATGTCCGAATTGTCAGCAAGTGAAGGCTGAGCATCAGCGGCCTGGTGGGTTAACTCA
>MU709687.1:57829-73767 GCA_026770625.1 Nicotiana glauca
GCAGACCGACGGTCAGGCCGAGCGGACTATTCAGACGCTTGAAGATATGTTGCGGGCTTGTGTCTTGGATTTCAAAGGTAGTTGGGATGACCACTTACCACTTATAGAATTTGCTTACAATAACAGCTTTCATGCTAGCATTCAGATGGCCCCGTTTGAGGCATTGTACGGAAGAAGGTGTAAGTCTCCGATTGGGTGGTTTGAGGTGGGTGAAGAAGAATTGCTAGGGCAAGATCTTGTGTACCAGGCTATGGAGAAAGGTAAAGTCATTCAGGAAAGGGTGAAAACTGATCAGAGTCGCCAGAAATCCTATGCGGACATTCGCCGAAGAAATTTGGAATTTCAAGTTGATGATTGGGTGTTCTTGAGGGTATCTCATATAAAGGGAGTCATTCGATTCGGGAAGAAAGGGAAGTTGAGTCCTAGGTATGTCGGACTGTATCAGATCGCTCAACGGATAAGGCAGGTGGCTTATAGGCTGAAATTGCCTCCCGAAATGTCATTAGTACACCCGGTGTTCCATGTGTCTATGTTGAAGAAAGTGGTTGGAGATCCAACCACCATCGTGCCAGTCGAGACTATCGAGGTTAATGAAGACTTGTCGTATGAAGAAGTTCCAGTTGCCATTCTTGATAGGCAAGTCCGTAAGTTGAGAAATAAGGAAGTTACCTTTGTTAAAGTGTTATGGCGAAGTCAACAAGTTGAGGAAGCCACGTGGGAAGCAGAAAAAGAAATGAAGGAAAAATAACCCCATCTGTTTGAGCGAGTTTAGTAGCTATCGTGCAAACTCTTATATCTAAAACGAACAAATACTGTGTTCAAATTGGTTCTTTCCTAAATGCTTTACTCTTGAAATTCCCCAAGATGTGCAAGAATTATGTGTGTTGTGATTGTCTCGAATCATGTGAACCTCTTTTTGGTAAATGGGAGTTTTATAAAGACTCATGTGATAAGTAAACAACTAATGGTGGTATAGATTGATAATAGTTTATTTATATGCATGTAGTATGTTGAAGCGATTAAATGATGTGGGACTCATTGAAGTGACTAGTTTATGGGCAAAATGTAGCAAGTGATAGAATATGTGCAATTGTTGAGGCAATGAATTGTGTACAAGCTGTAGAGATAGTTGTAATTGTGAAATGGTGCTTGGGAATATGTTTCGGGGGCTCTTTGACAGGTGGATATGTCCATATTACAAAGGAAACTCTGGCAAAATTTTTCTAAAATATGGGAGTTAGTGAAAATTTTGAGAGTCTTCATATCATGTCTTTCAAAACCAACTGATTTTGAAAATACTCATTCGAGGACAAATGATTTTAAGTGGGGGAGAATGTAAGGCCCCGTAAATAATCTTTGGTCTCAAAACTCAGTAACTCGTGGTGTCGACTCCGAATATGTCGCCGCGGTACGGACCTTTGGTAGTGATCTAAGCTTTTAAAAGTCAAAAGAATCAATTTTCCAGAAAATTGTTATTTATGCGATCCAGAATGCGATCGCATATCAGCTATACGGACCGTATTCCTGCCGCAGAGTGAATCATAAGAATTGTCAAAATTGAAGTTGAAAATGCGGTCCACTATGCGATCGCATAATCAATATGCAGACTGCATAATCGTCGCATAAATTCCTCAAGGATTCGTGGAGGTCAATTCTACGGTGCAAAATGCGACCGCATAATAGGAATGCGGACCGCATTCCTGTCGCAGACCCAGGCAGACACTCAGGGTTTTTCGAGTCATTTCTGCTGTCCAATCTGCGGACCGCATTTTGATTTTGCGATCGCAGAATGCGACCGCAGATCTTGTCGGGCACCTATTTGTTTTCCAAATTTTAAGACCTGACCCCTTTTTAATAAAACACCCCAACCCCCTCATTTTAACAACATTACTGATCAAATTAAGAGAGAGAAAGAGAGGGTCTTGAGAGAGAAAATCACCTTCTCCAAATTCTTTTTCTTCAAAACTATCCGGGCTGGGGAAATTCAAGCTTATCTTCATACCCCCTTCCCTACAGGTAAAATCCCTAACTTTTCCCATTGAAATTTTATTTTTAAACTATGGGGAGGGAGGGGAGTCTCATGCATTGGTCCTTGAAAATAATGGTTGAAATTGTGCATGCATGTCTAGTAATAACCTAAAATCTAGTAAGAGGAATTGGGTAGGGGTAAAGAAGTGTTCAAAGAAGGATTGATAATCTAAGTAAGTTGACTAACAATTGTGAACTTCTATTCTAAGTTATGTGTATTAATTTGTGAACTATATTGATGTGCTAGATTATTTGGTGAATTGGAAGTAGAATTTAGAAAGGAATTCGGCTCCAAGTATGTATGGCTAACCTTGACCTTGTAAAATCGCCTTGTTGGTGTTAAAATGTTTGGTATGTGACATCTACGTGGGTAAATTGTGGAATTCGTGTGATTTGCATGGTTGTGATTATAATATTTGGTATTAGATGAGAAACAAATGACGTAAGGAATCTGTAAGTGATGCAACTAAAATAATTGTGATATTAACATCTATGGCTTATCGTGGGCAAGTATTGTTGCAACGTGAAACACTTGTGAATTGTGGAATATGACGGAAATAGTATTGAGGGTTATGGAAACACTTGTAAATTATTGTTGCTACTCCTTAAGAAGTGTTGTTGTGATCTTTGTGAATTGTTCATTGTTGTTGTTGTGATTGTTTGTGAATTGAAAATGTACGGTGGGATCGGGTTGCGCGCCACAACATAAAGTAATAAGGTGCGGGTTGTGGTGATAAGGGTGGCCGAGGTAATAAGGGTGGAAAGTGATCAAAATCACTGTTGAAATGAAAATATGAGCAAAAATGCGAAATCTATTGATGTGTAAATGTGGAAGGGGAAATAGGAGAGTTTGTAAAACTTGTTTGGCTTGATTGTTCTTACTTTATGGATTTGCTTGTTGTTTCTGTTACTGTTACTTACTTGTCTATGGCTTGAGTTTACTTGGCGCAAAGTTTGTTCATACATACCAGTACAATTCCAGTGTACTGACGTCCCTTTTGCCGGGGGCGCTACATTCGTGTTATGATTGTAGGTGGATCCGTAGCAGGTACTCCAGTTCGTCGCCAGTAGCACTCCTTCATCTCCCATCGGCCGTATTGATGAGCCCCTACGGAGCCCCGTATTGGTGAGCACTCCGCCTCTATTCCGGAGTCTTATTTTGATTTTGTGTAAGGTATAGCCGGAGCCTTATTACCGACAAATACTGTATTATCCCATTGTATCTTTAGAGGCTCCGTAGACAGTGGATGTGGGTTAGAAGCTTATGTATATCCAGGTTTCATTTGTTGGGTAACGAATTGATAATTTCACTAACTATTATGTACGTATGTTTCGAAAAGGTGTTCTAAATTAATTATATGGCTAGTTCTTGGAATATTGAATAAGGAAAACAAGGGGTAGCTCGAGGGTTAGGAAAGGCAGCCAGGTCCGCTTGACAAATGTTATATGGTGCCTGGTATATACGTAAGAATCAGAGGATGTCTTAAGTTATTATTGGTAAGAATGCTCGGTGCATGTAGCAGGAAGATGTTTGGTTGTATTGGTATGAGGATCTCATTTTGCGGTATTGGAGGGCCAATAAGGCACGAGTGGTTCTGTTTGTTAGGTCAGGTAAATTGTGGTTTGAATAAGAGTGTATGACTTTCGAGAATGGTTCTAATGTTTTCAAGATTCTACATGTGACAATCAGGTGTCTTAAGGTTGTGTATAAGGTTAGAGACTATGTTTTCATTAGAAAAAGTCAATACTTGTGGTATTTTTATGTGAATTATGGCATTATATGCATCAGTATCAGGAAAACTAAAGGTAACAGATTTAGATTCGCAAGAAGTTCTTCATAGTAGATTATTTTGGGAATGTGGTGTTCCTGGGAATATTTGAGAGAGTGTTCAGTGACTCATTGGTTTGAGACAGTGTGGTCTTATGCTTGGGTCTCGTGTGGTGAGCCTGGGTTGAGGCATTGTTTTGCTACAGCGAGAGGGGATATCAAATTGAAAATGAATCAGAAGGAAATCTAGATAAATGAAGTAGCTTGTTAGTGGATCAAATCGGTATGGTAAGGATATGATTAATTCTTCGTATGTGTTCGAGGTAATGAGCCCTTACAGGTATTGCGGAGCAAAGCTCTTGAGTTCTAACAGCATGCTTAGCTCGGTTTGGATAGAAGGATTCAGTCCTAGCAGTTTAGCTCATGCAAATGGAATTGGGGGAGAGTTCTTGTTGGGTTTTTCCGCGATTTGGAGATGTATATTTTCCAAGGGCATGCGGAGCATGGAATGTGTAATGATCTTTCTTTTAGATGGGATCAATAGAAGTTCTTGACTAGTTGAGTGCGTCGATGTCTGTGGCGCAAGAGGGAGATAGAAGTTCTCATGTTATCCTTGGATGGTATGGTATATGCGGTATGTTGTGAAGGATTGAGATTTGCGTGTTCGAGGTTTCAGTTCAGTTCTAAAAGGAAGTTCATAAAACTCATAGGCGACAGGTAGCCTCAGATTACCAAGGAAATGATACTGCTAATTGGAAGTGATTTGACGATAGTATATATGTCTCAGGAAAAGGGTAATGTAATTAACTGATGATATTTCGGTAGTATTGCGACGCTTTCTTGTTAGATCGACTACTGATGTTGGACTTTGTTTGATGGCACATGGGAATTATAGAATATCTTTCGTGGAATAACTGGGCACTTGAGGTGTGGTACGTATTCATACGGCAGAATTCGAGATCAGGTATGGTGATTCGTGTGTTATATGGGGTTGGGGACTGGGAGGTCTCAGGTACAGACTATGTTGTGGTTGTGGATCGTGTGTATCAGAACCATTTAGAGGCTATTGGGATTTGGAGGCCCGAGTGGATATTTCTTCGCTTGGTATGTTAGATTTTAGATATGATGTTGAAATTCAGACTGGTTGTCTTAGTGTTATGTGATTCTAAACGATTGCGTTATGGGCTATGCCGGAAAATGCCAAGGGTTGAGTGGCAGGGTGCATAGGATTTTGTTCTAGCAGAGTGGTTTGTATTCCAAAGACCAATGGATGGCTGGGGAGGACTGCTTTTCTTAATTGGGCCTTTGTGATGGATGTCAGTGAAAAGGTTTCTACCATTGGTTCAGTTCCGATGTTGAGGGACTTTTCGGATGCGTTTCTCGGGGCCGGGCATGTTGCAGGGTGAGGTTGTAGATTTCGATATTGATTTGGTGCCAGGCACCGTATCGTACGACTCCGGCATGAGTTGTAGTAGTGGAAGGAGCAGCTTCAGGCTCCTTGGTTATGAGTCCGTTGGCAGGCTGATGTGGCTACATATTAAGTTAGAGTTGCTATTCTGTGTTGTGAGCCGTTATGATTTGTTGATTATGGGCACATGTGGTGCGGTTTTATTGGGGATACATAGTGAAAGTCTAGCGGGAAGAGTAATTGGGTGTTGCTCGGTAAATGGAGTGTTGGTTGTGACCTATCGGGTTGCGTGTCGTACGTTATCTATTTCACCGTGGGTGTAATGAATTGAATTGCTTGGGTCCCAGACATCAAATTGTGCGTGGCTATCAATTTTGAGCATAGTGACAAGAGGTGTTTCATGTGTAACAGTGTTTGGATAGGATCGCGCATTGTGGCGAGGCCACGTGGACATATAACCTTTCGGGGTAGATTCAGGTGTTCTACTTCTATGATGTGAGGCGGGGTCTCAGCCTTGTGTTGTGAGGGAACTGATGAGCTTAAGGTACAACTCTTTCGTTTGAGTCATTTTTCATGATTTGAGTATGTTCAGACTGTTTCTTATTGGTGCGTGTATTATGCAAGTTGTGGCTTAGGCCTATATTGAGGTGTCATATCACCAGAGTGGTGTGTTGGATTCGAGGTGATCGTTGGGGTCATTAATGAATACGAACATATTTGATTTCAGCTTTTTCGAAGGATAATATCGAGGTTCGGCTCAGAAATCTGTTATGGTATTAGTAAAAAGGGAAGTTGCTTGATGAATGGTTGATCTGAGAAATGGTTACGGTTTATTGCATGTTTCATTTATCGTTGGCAGTATATGAATGTGTTGGAATAAGACCTTAGTTGATAAGAAGTTTTCTACCGGTATTCGGGTGTTGTGGGCAACTGCTGTGAATAGAAGTTATTGTTTCGAGTGTTTGGGTCATGTAGTATATCATATGATTGCACCTGAGGTTGCAGGGATGTGTTATTACAGCTGGTTCGGGCTTATTCTGAATATAGATGTGAGGTTCTGGTCTTCTGTATGATTTCGGAAAGTGCAATATGGTTCTATGGTTTATGGACTAGATGGATTGTGGAATTTCAACTATGTTGTGTTATCGGACCTATGCAAGATAGGGTGACATGGGATCACCCCGGGTATATGCTTGGTAAGGTCATTCAACTATTGGTTGGCTTCTAGGACAACTCTGGGTACACTCGAGGACGAGCGTTTGTTTAAGTTGGGGAGGATGTGACGACCCGACCCGTCGTCTCATGAGTTATCGCTCCGTTTCCCCCGTTTCATGCTTATTCATGTTTCATTATCAGTATTTGGTGTGTTAGAGTCGATTTGGATTGGTTTTGGTAGAAAATGAGACACTAAGTCTCTTTAAGGAAGGTTTGGTTTGGAAAAGTCAACCGGATGTTGACTTATGAGTTAGAAGGTTTGGATGTGATTGCCGGTGATTCGGTTAGCTTAGGGAAGTTATTTGTGACTTAGGAGTGTGATCGGAATTTATTTTTGAGGTCCGGTGTAGAATTAGGCTTGAATTGGCGAAGTTAATATTTTGGCGAATTTCGATTGATAGGTGAGATTTTGATCCGAGGGTCGAAATTGAATTCCGAGAGTTGCTATAGCTTTGTTAGGTGATTTTGGATATGCGTGCTAAATTTCATGTCATTCGGACATCATTTGGTCCAGTTTTTATTGGATGCATGTTTCGGAAGTTTTTGAAGAACTTAGGCTTGGATTTGATGTAATTTGATGATTTTTGTCTTAGTTGAGGTGTTTTGATGATTGGAGCAAGTTTAAATAATGTTTAAGATGTGTTGGTACTTTTGGTTGAGGTCCCTGGGGCCTCGGGGTGATTTCTGATGGCTAACGGGATAGAATTGGAAGTTTGGAGGTTGCTGAAGATCTGGTATATGGTATTTTCCCTTATGCGGAAATGGACCGCAAAAGCGGTTGTGTAGCAGCGTATTGGGAGTTGCAGAAGCCAAATTGAGCATTTTGGAGATTTCTGCAGAAGCGGACAAGTTCTCGCATAAGCGGCTTTCTTAGAAGCGGTTAGCGACCGCAAAAGCGGCCCATGGCATAGTAGCGTAGTTCCGCAGAAGCGGAACAATTTCTGCGCAAGCGAGTTCGCAGAAGCGGGATGGCTATCGCAGAAGCGAAAAGGCCTGTTCAGATGTATTAAAATTGTATCTTCGCGAATTTTTGAAAGAACCTAATATTTTCAGTTCGGACTTGGAGGTTTTTGTGCGATTTTGGAGAGGGAATCAAGGGACTTCATTGAGGTAAGGAATTCTAAGCCAAAAACATAAATCTAATGTGTTATTGCATGAATTAAGGGTGAAAAATCAAGGAAATAGAGGTAAAAAATGGAGGTTAGGGCTTCAACTTAAGAGAAAGAAAATTTGGGGTTTGAGGGAGCATTTGAGCTCCGATTTTGGTAAATTTGATATATATAGACTCGTGGAGAGATAAGGAATCCGGTGATGTTAATTTTCTGATTTTTTGAAAAGTGGGCCCGGGGCTCAGGTTTTGCTAATTTCAAGATTCTTGATATTTTTGATGGTTTTCGATTGGGTATTGTGCCCTTAGCATATTGTGATGTATTCGCTCTGATTTTGGTTAGATTCGACGCACGTGGAGGCCGATTTGAGGGGCAAAGGCGTCGCGAGCTAGAGATTTCACCGGTTCCAGGTGAGTAATGATTGTAAATGTTATTCTGAGGGTTTGAAACCCCGGACATGCATATCATAGTGTTATATTGAGGTGACTTGCACGCCGGATAGCGAGCGTGGGGTATAGCACCGTTGGGGATTGTGACTCGGTCCATCCCGATTGATGAATTTACTACGTATTTGACTGAAATTACTTGTTATCATCATAATTTGAGCTGATTGATGTATTTGGGCTTCATGCCAGTTATTTGAACACTTCGGGGATTGTTGTTGACAATTCCTCACTGATTTAATTATGTATTTGAACTCAGTCATGTATTTTCCATTGTTTTAAAAACTCAGCCAAGTTATTATGCCTTAAATACTCGAAATGATTTCCATAAAAAAATTTGGGCTGAGCATTATACTTTATTGTTGCCCGAGTGGCTTACGTGATTTATGGTTGACTGAGTAAGGTTGAGGGCCTGTATTGTGAGGATACTTATGGATCGGGCTCCACGTCGCAGCGGTACTATATTGATGTTGAGGTCGAGAGCCTGATTGATGCCACGAGATGGCTTGGTATTGCGCTTGGGCTGTAGAAGCCGCTCTGGAATCTGTACACACCCCAGTGAGCATCGTCGACATTAAATGGATTGGGTTGCACGCCGCAGCGGTATATAGATCGGGTTGCACTCCGCAACGGTACCGGTACTATTTGATGTGTTTGCCTTATTTCATTTGTCTTCCATTATATGTTGTTTGTGCTTCTTCTTACAATATTCAGTTGTTGTTCTGGTATTATCTTATAACCAAGTGTGGTTCCTGAGAGGCGGACTTCTGTGCTTATATGCACTATTTGTTTCTGCATTCATTGGCATAATTGTTGAAAAAGTCATTTTCAATAGAGGTTTTAAGCTGAGCTAAGATATTTCTAAAAGTTTTACAGCTTCACTGCTTTGTCCAAGAGGAGTTTTTCACTGCTTATATATAGCATGATGGTTTGCTTTACGTGATTTCTCACTGCTCAGTTGTTATTTACATTTATTACTCACTGAGTTGGAGTACTCACTTTACGTCCTACACCTCGCGTACAGTTGCAGTTATTTATTCACCCAGTAGCGGGTATTGACTGCATGGAGGCAGGGTTGTAGAGGTTTTAGCGAGGTGACTGCCAACGTTCGCAGCACCATTTGTCTTTCTATGTTATTCATTACTCTTGTTCGGTGTATTTCTAGACTGTAAAGTGGATATTTCATTCTTATAGATGCTCGTTACTTGTGACACCCCGGTTTGGTCTGTGTTGGGATGTACTTCCGCTAATTAATGTTATTAAGTCGTATTTGTGCTAATCATTTATGCTTGAAAGAGACGAGTTGGGTTAGTTGGCTGGCCTTGTCTTCACGAGAGGTGCCATCACGACTAGTGCGGGGTTTTGGGTCGTGACACTGATAATCAAGAAATTCTAATTTACTATGTGATAAGAAAGGAAATCAGAATATGAGATAGCAAATGTAGCCAATAGTAAGCAAAAGAAAGTAATTGTATTCCAATAATAATCAGAACGTGTCTGTACAAATGATATTTCTTTCCCTTTTATAGGAGTCTATAAGTACAACGTCTTTCTCCTTTTATGACCGAATCATTATAAGCATTAATGATATTAATGAGACATTATAATTGGTAATCGTAAATGTCCATAATGATTATGTAATGTTTGAGATCATTCACACTCATTAATTGATGACTTATGAATCTTTCCTTTTTACTATTTTGATTCATTCAACCAGTACCTCTTCATGTAACCATTTAAACTTGAGCGACCATATTATGTCCTCTCGTGGGTGATTTGCTCGTATCTATTACAACTCGTACCTCTTTTAATGCATCTTTCCACCTATCACTTTCCTACTAATCCACATGTCTTGTCATAGCAACCACTCATATAAATCCATCTGTAATATTTATTTTTACCAATACATATAGTCCCCCCCCCCCACTTGCCGAATATTATGCAATTGAATATTTGAGAAGTGGTATGTATTTATGGCTGGAATTTTTGTCGTCGTTTTCCATGTATCATTACGTCTTCTCCAGAACCAACACATCATATGTCACTTCCATTTAATGTATGTGCCACATGGCCTTCCTTAATTGGGTATGCGACTCTTCAGCAATTTCTACGGCTTTTTTATGGCTGCATCAATCATGAAGTAACTGTTTCATCATGACATTTCTATCATGACCCCCTTTACATGACGGTTGCTTCTTCATATAAATACCTCATTTGCCTTTGTTTTTACGAAAAAAATTTCTACCGTGTTCTTTGTTCTCTATGGTTCTCATTCTTCATCATGTTTTTCTTTCTCATAAATGATGTCTTCTTCAAATCCTGATCCTCATAAAGTTGTTATAGTAGATGAACTTCCCCCTTCATATGCTCCCACCAGAAGTAGAAGAGGTGCCAGGTTACGTAGTTTAGGATCTGTTTCTATCTGTGGTTCTTCTTCTCAACCCAGTACTAGTACCCTATCGTCCATTGGAACTAGGGCTTCTTTTTCACATAGATCTTCTGTTAGAAGTAGGGATTCCAGTGAACCACTTCGTGAACCCACTATGGATAAGATTAATCCCGCTAAACTTTCCTTGTTTACTGATAGAGAATTGATTAGAAATCAAGTTACTTCCATAACTTCTCATGATCGTGCTGACATTTACCCTTCCCAGATTACTAAGGGTTTGATTTCCCTTGTAACTGCCATTGGAAATTTGATTTCCTAATTTTAGTTCCTAATGCAAATCAAAGAATCACCTCGTTCAAAGCAGGTTATTCTTTTGTGTATGCATATCCCTTTATGTTGCGTTTTAGACTACCTGTTGATCCAGTAATCATTGAGTTTTTTCGTTACTTCAATGTTGTTTAGGACAGATTGGTCCTATTATATGAGGTTCATGTCATGCCTTAAATACTTTTCAAAGTTGGTTGTTTTACCCTTCACCTTTTATCATCTGATCCATCTTATTCGTTCTGGGGTGTTTACTCTTCTGGCCAGAAGTAACAGGGTTTATTCAGCCCTAAAGATGACAAGGATCGTGGTTGGTAAGCTTGATTTGTTGCTTATCCCACAAGTATATTAGTGGAAGAAGAGAACATGCCTTTCCAAGAAAAGTTCCACGTAAGCTTGATTTGTTGCACGTAAGTTTCTTTTTATATTTTCTATTTCTATTCTTTTTTTCTGAAGAACCTTCAATCTCATAGATGTTTTATTTTCTTTTTCAGCAACCATGGAATCTATTGATGAAGTTCCATATTTCTGTGGTATGGTAGAAAAATTGTTAATAATTTCTCCTATGGAAGAAAGGTCTTGGAAATACCTTTCTAGCAGGTTTGGGTGGAAAGTGAAGACTCATTGTATCCCTCTCTTCCACTTTTTACCTTGCTTTCATACTTACTTTGGCACTTACTAACCCCTTTCTTTTCTAGATTTTCCCATTCGGGGTGTGAGTGCCGCGTCAATTACTGCTTTGAGACTCTCTTTGTTGATGGCTCAAGAGATAATCTTGAGTTCTTCGTTAAAAAGAAAAGCTGATAGAGCATGCAGTTTCGATGGTGAAGAGGAGCGGGATGAGAGTTCGTTGGTTCGTAAGTCTCAAGCTAGGAGACGCATCATTTCAGATGATATAGCTACTCCTCCTCCTAGTTTTGTTCCCATGCACGAGCCTGAAGGTGCTACCTTAGTAAGTTCTGATGATGAGATACCTGCCGCACCCCAAGGTTCTACTGAACAGCTCTTTTCTTATGGGTTTGATGAAGACTTCAGCTTTGTTTCTGAGGAAACGCCTCTTGCTTCTTTTCCTGTGTCTGCTCCAGTTAACCCTGTATTCCCCACATATGTTGCTACTGCCACTGCTTCACCCATAGCTATTTTGACTGCCTCTCCAGTTACAACTTCTATTGCTGAAGTTGGTTCCGCTAGTAGGGAAATGAAAAAAGTTACCATCGAGGTTGAGGATGGTAATCTTCTGAAGAAATTTGGTCAAGCTGATGTATGACTGAAGCCATTTGTTGGCCCTGCTGAAAAGTCCAATTGGAGAGCCACAGTTCTTTAATGTGTATGAATGATATCATACATTCATCTTTAAAGGTATAAGCCATAGATTTTTATTTTGCACGTGAGTTCCTTTTCATTGGTATTACATTTTTCTTTTCTTTTTTGTAGATCAACCTCATTGGCACGGAGATGATGAACATGATAGTCCAAATAGAGCAGTTAATGAACGATTATCACATTGAGGCAGACAACTATAAAGAGCATTTTGATGGCCTTCAACTTGAAAAATAAATCTTAGAGGAAGAAAATTGTACCTTGGAACAATAGGTTAAAGTAATGGCAGCAGAGTTGGCAGTTGAGAAAGCCTCATCTAATCAGGCGGGCAAAGATAGAAACCTTCTTGAGTCTTCATTTGCTGAGCAACTTTCTAAAACCACTAAAGATATTAGGGGTCTGAAGGAACTATTGAACCAGAAAGAAGTTTATGCCGGGGAGCTTGTCCAAATGCTTGCCCAAGCTCAAGAAGATCTTCGTGTGTCTTCTAACAGAGTTCAATTTTTTAGAGAGCTAACTTGCCCCCTTACAGGCTTCATATAATGCTGCCTTGATTGAGAAGGAAGAGCTAAGAAGTGAGATTGAGTAGTGGAAAAGAGATTATGAAGCCTTTGAAAATAAGGCCGTTGTTGAAGTTAGTTGGGCTTTCTTGAACATACGCCTCGACACTTTAATGGAGGCAAACCGGGAAGGCTTTGACTTAGCTATTGAGGTTGCAAAGATTAAAGAAACTATTAAGAAAAGCCAACAGAGTCAGAGCTTTTCTTCGCCTGCGGTTGGTATTTCCGAGGGTGATGAAGTTACTCCTGGTGAAACTGTTGTTCAATCTCCTTCCACTCACTTTTTCTTCATGCTATTAATGATGTCATTCTTCATCCTACTGGTTCAGATTCTGCCCCACAGTGAATGTATGAAAAGTTTGAAGTGTCGTTTCATTTTTCTTTATTGGAGGAATGCTTGGAAGTTTACCCCTGGTCCTGTTTGGGGGTTTATTAATGTTTCAAAAGCTTTGCCTAGTCTGTTTTGGGGTTTTAGTATCACGTAATCAGGTTGGAACTAAGTTTTATACTTAGTTTTAACCAAGTTTATAATATTACTAAGTTTTTGTCTAACTCTTATAATACCTTTATTTTGAGTTTCTGTTCTACTCTCTTAGCGGTTTACCCTTGCCTAATTTCGGGTTTTGAAGACAAATGTTTGTCTTATATTTATAAGTTTGGGCTTTATTTTCGGCCTATTTTAATGTTTGGGTTTTTATTTTACCCTTTGGTATTTAATTTTGCATTAAAATGATTCAATTATTCGTGACTCTTTTAAATAAGCACGAATTATAAAAGAGGGCCCTTTTATATACGACACTTAATGAAGAAGACGTCTCAAGTTCATAGTGGTGTAAACATACGAAAGAAGAAGTAGGAACATACATATTTCTTAGCATAACTTTGAAGTAGTTTTGTATTCTTGAACTTGTAAATTGTATACTTTACATGTATTTGAATAACATCTACAACTCTTTCATAATTGTCTTTTTTATAACAGATTTTATAAGATTCAAGGGTATATCTTGTAGCCCACGACTAAATATTGCCTTTAACCTAGATACTCACAAGATTTTGTAATTTACATCTGCGGGTGTATACTTCATCATAGGTTTTCGAATCAGTCTTCAAATTTTGGTTCTTAATTTTCTCGCTCTTAACTTTTGATTTTTTGGGTAGATTGCCTCAGGCTTGACTTGAATTCTGACTTTTCTAGTCTTCCTCGCCTATATATATATATAGTCCCTTAAGTGTTAGAGATTTGAAGTATGAAATCTAGAGCATTTGATTATTCCTACCATGTGGTCCATTTCCCGAAAAGGAAAAACATAAGAGACTCGGAGGTATAATTTAAGATGATGACTGCTTAACCCTTTTTATTTCTATCAGAAAGGTTGTAACCCAGACGAGGGATAATTTTGCATCCCGCGTGTCTCTTAGGTCTAAAATTATCATTTGGTGTGGGCTATCTTTGTGCCTATCATCTAAAATGGTTAGTACAATATAAAAAGAATAACTTTAAACCTTGCATCAACAATACAACATTCCAATTTGACAGGAGTACTTATCTGTCCACTGTTTCTAACTCTTATGCACCCTTTCCTGCAATACCTTGAATCTTGTAAGGTCCTTCCCAATTTGGGCTTAACTTTCCCCAATCTTGAAGTACCTAAGATGAGCTTCCGATTGTAATATCGCTCAAGAATTTGCTTCTGCGCTGCCATCCTTATAAAGGTTCTTTCTCTTTTTTATTCAAGAAAATTGATATTTATTTGCATCTCTTCCTCATTTAACTCTTCGGCCACTTAGATCTATCTCGTACTTGGTTCACCTATTTCAACTGGAATTAAGGGTTTAGCACCATACACAAGTGAGAATGGCGTCTCTCCGGTACCTATTTTTGTTGTGTTCGGTAAGCCCATAAGACTCCTGGTAACACTTCTGGCCATTTTCCTTTTGACTCCTCTAGTCTTTTCTTTAGGTCATTAATAATAACCTTGTTTGTTGATTCAGCTTCTCCATTGGCCACAGGATGATAAGGTGTTGAAGTTATCCTTTTTATCTGCCAACTCTGAAAGAATTCTATGATTTTTGCGCCGATGAATTGCGGGCCGTTATCATACACGATTTATTTTGGAACTCCAAACCGGCATATGATGTTTCACCAAATAAATTCCCTGACCTCTTTTTCTCGTACCTATTTGGCACCTGCCTTGTCACGACCCCAAACCCGATCGTGATGGCGCCCAACACAATTTCTAGGCAAGTCCGACCATTTGCCCTCTCAACTCGAGCAAGAAGCTCAAACCAATCATTTGATTATCATTATTAACAATAAAGCTACAATCTTAACTGAATAATCTCCCAAAGACCTGGGGGTCATGAGTCTAGAGCCTCTAACAATACAGAGTAGTAATACTCGAGTACAACAAGTGATCAAAATTGCGGAAAATAAAAAAGAAGTAGGGAAGGAGTCGGGTCCTGCGGACGTCAGACAGCTACCTCGACAACTCCAATAAAACTCTGAAACAGTAACGAGCTCAGCTAAGCTCCCAAAATACCTGAATCTGCACACATGGTGCAGGGAGTAAAGTGAGTACTTCCAACTCAGCGGTAATAAGAGTAAATAATGCTGAGAATAAAGAAACCACGTAAGAGCACTACCTCATGCTATAAAATACAGTACAACACTTTTTAGACAGCAGTAGTTCCATGAAAATCCTTTTAAACAAATATCTGATTCAGCTTAAAACCTCTTTTGAAAAATATCTCTTTCTTTCCTTATTAGCAGTTAAATACATAAATCCGACATCAAATAGTGCAAGTCCGCACACAAATCAGCCCCTCGGGCTCAGCACTCATTTAGCAATTTACACCAGGGTGTCTGGTCAACAAGGCAAGTAATACATGTATGCCAATAATATATATGAGTGCTAAATGTCATGTCACGTAGAACAAACAGCAACCAATGCATGAATGCAATGCAATGCACATGAACATGACGCTGCGGCGTACAACCCGATCCGTTTGGGCGCCCGGAGCTCACGGTGAGGGGTTCAGACTCCGGAGGGGCTCCTACAGCCCAAGCGCAATATCAATATCACTCCCGCTACAGCATGCAGCCCGATCCATGCATAGTCATGAATGCACATAAGCCCCTTGGGCACTAGTCACACAGCAGTTCTCAGCAAAAATATCAGTAAAATATCAATTAAGTTTTTCAAATCTTAGAAAGATGGCTGAGTTTGCAAAATAATATTTTAAACCTTGGAATGAGATAGAAATGTGCACAGTAATGCAAAAACAGTGACTTAATCCCTGAAGGATTCAAATATTCGGCACGAAGCCCAAAACATGACAATCAGTCCAAATCATGATAATTAATACCTTTAACA
>MU709687.1:90002-193542 GCA_026770625.1 Nicotiana glauca
CTCGTCAAAAGCTCCCAAGCTTGCTAAAAATGGTGGATAATGAACCCAAGTCGCGGAACAAAATGACACTTTAAAACCTTTCTGCCCAGGCCTATTTCCGCTTTTGCGGTCCAAATGTCGCTTCTGCGACTTCCGCTTCTGCAGATTTTCTTTCGCTTCTGCGGTTTTACTCATTTTGCCCAGGACCGCTTCTGCGGTTAATAGTCCACTTCTGCGGACTCACATTTGCGAAAAATGTTCCGCTTCTGCGGAACCTCCCAAGCCATCCTCCTTTCGATTCTGCGAGCGCTTACCCGCTTCTGCGGACTCGCTTAAGCGAATAAAATTCCGCTTCTGCGGAACTTGCTGGACACTCACCATTTCGCACCTGCGACTTCTCCTTCACTTCTGCGGAACCGCTTCTGCGGTCCATTTCCGCAGAAGCGAAAATGCCAGATACCAAAACCCTTCAGCAGTCTCCAAACTACAAATTTCATCCCGTTAGCCATCCGAAATCACCCCGAGGCCCCCGGGACCTCAACAAAAAATACCAATACCTCCTATAACGTTTTTCAAACTTGCTCCAATCATAAAAACACTTCCAACGACAATAAAACCATCAAATTTCGTCGGATTCAAGCCTAAGTTTCTTAAAAACTTCCGAATTGCACATTCGATCAAAATCCCAACCAAACGACGTTCGAATGACCTGAAATTTTGCACACAAGTTCAAAATCACCTAACGAAGCTACTGCAACTCTCGGAATTCCATTACGACTCTCGGATCAAAATATCACCTATCAACCGGAAATCGCCAAAATACTAAGTTCGCCAAAATAGGCTAACTTCTTCACCGGACCTCTAAAATCACTTCCGATTGCGCTCCTAAGCCTTAAATCATCACCCGGAGCTAAACGAATCATCGGAATTCAATTTCGAGACCTCTAACCCATAAGTCAACATCCAGTTGACTTTTCCAATTTAAGTCTTCTTAAAAGAGACTAAGTGTCTCATTTCTTATCAAAATTACTCCAATTAAATTCTAACGCGCCCAATACCGATGATGAAACATAAAGCAATACAATAAGGAGGAAACAGGGTGGTAACTCACGTGACGACGGGTCGGGTCGTTACATGCCTCTACCCACTTGGTAAAATAAGTAGTTAGTACTAGTAAAAATTGTACCTTTCCTTTGGCTTGTAGTAGTGGACCCACGATATCCATTCCTCACTTGATAGAAATCTATCTTGCAATAACCGAATGTAATAACTCTACTGGGCGATGCATATTGTTACGATATCTTTGGCATTTGTCACATTTGGCCCCAAAGCTTTCTGCCTCTTCTTCTATTTTAGGCTAATAATATCTTGTTCTAATTAGTGTTTTTACCAAGGATATTCCTCCTACGTGATTTCCACAGTGTCATTAATGTACTTCCCTCATCACATACTTGGTTTGAGAAGGTCCGAGAAGCCTTGCTAAAGGTCCACCGAACATCTTTCGATATAAGTTGCCTCAATCCAAACAATAACGGGCAGCTTTTTGTCGAAGTGCCTGAGCCTTTTTCTTATCTTCAGGCAGAATTCCGTACTGCAAAAAATTAACGATCTTATTTCTCCAATACTAGGTTAAATTATTGAAATTTACCTCGTTTTTATCGTGATCAAGTACCGAATGAAAAAAATGTATTACGGAAGCATTTTCTTCATTCGTCTCTTCTGCAGCGGATGCAAGATTAGCCAATGCATTTTCTTCGACATTTTCTTCCCTAGGTATTTGCGTGATTTTCCAAGATTAGAATTGCCTGATCAAATCTCGTGCCTTTTCCAAATATTTCTACATCCTCGCCTCTCTATCTATATAAGTCCCCTGCATTTGATTAACTATAGGCTACGAGTCGCTTTTGATTATAACCTGCTCTATTCCGAGCTCTCATGCCAATTTTATACTTGCAATCACAACTTCATATTCTGCTTCATTGTTAGTAATTGGCTGGCACTTTATGGCTTGCCTTATAGTTTGCCTGTAGGTGGGATTAGAACAATGCCTAAACCCGCTTGTTTAACATTCGAGGACCCATCAGTAAACAGTATACAAGTTCCTGGATTAGACCCGTTAAATACCTGTAGCTCCTTTTCTGCTTTTGTTACCATCCCTGGGCTGAAGTCTGTCACGAAATCTACTAAAACCTGTGATTTTATCATAGTTCTAGGTTGATATCTGATGTCATATTCACTTAATTCTATGGCCAACTTGGCTAATCTACCTGACAACTCTTGCTTATGCAATATATTTCATAAGGGATAAGTCGCCACTACAGAAATAGGGCGACATTGAAAATAAGGCCTCAACTTTCTATATGCCATTATTAATGCTAAACAAGTTTTTATAAATGAGGATATTCAGTTTCAGTATCCAATAAGGACTTGCTAACGTAATAAATTAGATATTGTTTACTTTGTCTTCCCGAACAAAAATTGCGTTTACCGCTACTTCTAAAATAGTGAGATAGATGAGTAGCCTTTCTCCGTCCTTTGGTTGAGCCAGCAATGGTGGCTTTGACAAGTATGCCTTTAGATTCTTGAGTGCTTGGTTTCATTCCTCAGTCCATTCAAATTGACTTTGCTTTTTTCAATACTGAAAAGAACTTAAAACTTTTCTCCTAATATTTAGAAATAAACCTCCCAAATGCCGTTATTATACCTGTCAACCATTGCTCTTCTTTTTTACAGTATATCCAAGATCTCTTTGATGGATTTAATCTGTGTTGTATTTACTTTAATTCCTCGGTTAGAAATAAGAAAACCTAAAAACTTACCTGAGGACAGGCCAAATGCACATTTTTCGGAATTTAACTTCATATTGAATTTGCGGAGAATTTCAAATGTATCTGTCAAATGTTGGATGTGATCCCCTGCCTCTGTTGAGTTGACTAACATGTCAGCAATGTGAACTTCCATGTTTTTTCCCAGATGATCTTGAAACATCTTCTTTTCTAACCTTTGGTACGTGGCTCCAACATTCTTTAGACCGGAAGGCATGACTTTGTAACAGTAATTCCCTCTGTCTGTAATAAAGGAAGATTTTCCTCATATGAAGGATCCATTTTTATTTGGTTATATCCTGAATAGGCATCTAAAAACTAAACAATTCATGTCCTGTAGTACCATCAATTAGTTAATCTATATGTGGTAAGAGAAAAGAATCTTTATGGCAAACTTTATTCAAGTCAGTATAGTCTATACAAACTCTCCACTTACTATTCTTTTTTGGTACCACTACAGTACTAGCTATCCAGTTAGGATATTTTACCTCTCGGATAGACTCAATTTTTAAAAGCTTTTGCACCTCATCCTCAATCACCTAGTTTTTGAAGGATCATTGCTTCCTTTTCTTTTGTTTAACATGTGGGTATGTTGAATCTTTATTCAGCTTGTGGGTCATCATCTCTGGGGTATACTTGTCATATCTGAATGCGATCAAGCAAAGCAATCTGCATTAGCTTTTAAGAAATCAATTAACTTATCTTTCATATCTGGGCTCAGGTTGGTTCCGATGTACACTTTTTTTTCCTGCCAATTTATAAACAGTACCATAGCTTCGAGTTCCTCAATTGATGTTTTGAATTTTTTGTTCTCTTCTGTCTCTTGAATAGTATCAAGCCTTGAGTCTACATCCATTTGTCCATCTCCAATTGAGGTTTGAGTTGTTAAATCCTCAACTGAATTTTGTAATTGCTATTTTTCATCTACAACGTAATTTTTTATGCTTGAGTCTGCCACTGAATTGATACTTCTAGAAGCCTGTTGATCACCAAGAATTTGTTTAATTCCCCATTGCAAAGGGAACTTAATAACCTGATGCAAAGTAGAAGGAACAACATCCATCTCGTGAATCCAAGGTCTGGCAAGGATCATATTGTACGCCATGTCCATATCTATAACTTGAAATTTCGTATCCTTGACTACTCCTTCTGCGAATGTGGCGAGCATTATCTCCCCTTTTGTAGAAACGCTTGAGTTGTCAAATTCCAAATAAGGTATGTGCTTTGGGTACCAATTTGTCATCAACTTGCATCTCTTTTACCACTCATAAAAAAATAATATTTACAGAGCTACCTGGATCAATCAAAACTCATTTCACATTAGTATCATGTACAAGTAAGGATATTACCAATGTATCATTGTGTGGGATCAACACACCATCTGCATCTGCATCTTCAAATGTTATATTGTATTTTTCCAAAACTTGGCGAACTCGCTTTCCGTGGGTGACTGTGATTTTTGACACCTTTTTTTGTAGTCGTATATGTCACACCATTGAGCTCCTCCCCTCCGCGCATGACAGTAATCGTTCTCTTTTGTGGCTCTTGTAAATTCTTCATATATACTTGCTTACCCTTCTCACTAAATAAATGGGTTAACCTTATTTTAATAAGTTCTCTACTTCACCTTGTAGCAATCCGCAATCTGCTACTTTATGATTGAGATCATTATGAAACTCACACTAGAAATTTGGGTTACTTCTGTTTGGGTTCAATCTCATTTTGTTTGGCCACCGCACCATATCTCCCATGCTTCTTAAAACAACTACCAACTCAGATGTTCTAATATTGAAATTGTAACTACCAAACTTAGATGACGAACCCAAATCTCTGTCCCTTAATTTGGAATCATGCCTCAGGTTCTCTTGTTTTGAACCTATATCCCTTCCTGCTGGTCCCATGTAAGGTTCGTACCTGTTTTTATCGGACCTTTTTTCAATTGCTGGTCACCTCAAACTTAATCTTTCATCTCGTTGTGACTGAGTGATAGTATCTTCTTCTATCCGCAACTCCGTGCTATATTTGTTGTAAACATCATTCCAAGTTGTTGCAGGGACTTCTCGAAAGCTTTCTTTGAGTCTTCTCGTGGATTTTAAGCTTTTTTCATTTAGGTTACTTGCAAAATCCATAGCCGTCCATTATCAGGTACACGTGGTAGCATCATTCTTTCATGCTGGAATCTATCCACAAATTCTCTGAGCAACTCTATATCTCCTTGTTTTATTATGAAGATGTCTTCCATCCCCTTTTCAAGTTTTTGAGCTCCCGAGTGTGTTTTTATAAATGAATCTGTGATCTCAGCGAAAGAATCAATAGAATTTTCTCGTAAAAGAGAATACCATGTTAGTTCTCCTTTTGTGAGTGTTTCACCAAATTTTTTAACCATCACTGACTCAATCTCTTTCTTGGACAGGTCATTGCCCTTTACGCCAGTTGTGAATGCAGTTACGTGGTCTCATGGGTCGGTTGTCCCATCACACCTTGCTATAACGGGAATCTTAAACTTTTTTTTGAATTGGTAAGGGAGCGGCACTTGCATTCCTTGGTTGTTGGGAATATTTATCAATATCCACTCTTTTAATCATGGGTGGAACACCAGTTATCTGCTCTATGCGATCATTCTACTCCTTGAGCTGTTTCTGCAAAGATAGTACTAAACTTTGTAAATTAGAATTAGTTGGGATACCTGACCTTCCATCTTGAGATTCGCTAGGAGCTCCTCCACTACTAGAACTGGCGACTCCTGAGCGTAGATTATCTATAGTTGCGGTGTTGTATGGAGGCGGAGTGTGTGCTACAGTTGGTAATCTGCAGATGAAAGCTTGAAGAGCATTGTTCACGTGTTCTGCAATTAGTTGCTTTTGTCACACCTCCTTTTTGCGCTACCGCACGCCGTGAAGGGTGTGATAAAGAGAGTTTTTCCAATTAAAGGACAATCGAAACGGGATTTATTTATTTAATTCAGAGTTACCACTTGGGAGATTTATGGTGTCCCAAGTTACCGGTTTAAATCCCGAATCGAGGAAAAAATTGACTCTGTATTACAGTCCGTGAATCAGAAATCCGGATAAGGAATTCTGTTAACCCGGGAGAAAGTGTTAGACATTCCCGAGTTCCGTGGTTCTAGCACGGTTGCTCAACTGTTGTATTTGCTTTTATCTGATTTTAATATATGCTAGCTTATGTTCCTTTTATTCGTAAACCACTTTTAGTTTGATTTTTTATAAGAATTGCAACGTCATGAATATGCATCTCGAACCACGTCGCACCAGTGCACCCGTAGTTGTAAACACATTTCGATTGCGTTGAGATTTGGATTTGGGTCATATAAATGTGCACCTGTAGTTAGGAAAGTAATATTATTAAAATACGCACCTAAAGCAACTATGTGTTTATTATCTTTGTGGAAGACCGTGAAATTCACTAAACAGTCCTCCCGAATTCTAAGTATTTTTATTTAGCATTTATTGAGGGCCCCTTCTTTTATTTGGCAAGGCTCGTCCCATCATTTTTATTAAAATTTCAAACTTAAAGTGACTATGGTTTGCTATTTATTTATCTCTACACTAAAAGAAGAAAAGAAAACCATAACTAATTTTATCATGTGGAAGAAAGCCATAGCCTATCATTTGGGTATTATTAACCCAACTTCTATTTATTCTCAGGCCCAAACAACCCAGATTGTGTGACCCAATCGCCTCAACCGGTCGGTCTTTGGGGAAAGAGGTCATGGGATCGATTCCTTGATCTGGCCAAACAATGAATTGTCTTAAACTAGAATCAAGCGTCCAAAGATTGGGCTGTCAGCAACCTTATCTATTAAGGCCCAATAATAAGCAAATTAGATTTACTACTCTCGTTTCAAATTATTCCACATATGTTCAATAGTAGACTACTACTCAAAACAAATCAGTATTTCAAATTAGTTGAATTATGGAATTGAATCAAATGCTACACATACCTCTTTTGAACTTGTTCCTTTTACGATCATTGGAAAAAATCAATAGTTTAAAAAGCTATCATTTAAACTAACATTAACAACTAAAAGCTCAAACTTTAATTGTCATTACACATTTCCAGTACTCCAAATCCATTAGAAACAGTTGAGATCATTTTTGAAAAACCAATATGATATTATTTAAACTAATTACTGATTTTAGATCCGTGTATTATTACTTAACACTGTCTCACTATCAAAGTTTTGATAGTTACAACAGTTATTACAAAGCTAAACATGAAAGCCTCAACAACTAAACACCTGCATTGCTACGTGAAATATACTGACAACCATAACCACTGAATAATTATATTAGCATTATTTAGCTTCAGCTACAATATCTAAGTGTTAAGTGCAAAAAGGAAGACCAGCTCTATAACTAATATAGTCCAGATATGGAGTCCAAATGATACAGCACAGTCATTCAGAAAATAACAACAGGAGTCCCAATTTGTCTAATGCTAATCACTGCTACTATACAACCTAACATGAAGACTAACACCTATTTATGCAATACAGGATAAAGAGGAAATTGGCAGAATAGAAAGGATCTAAACACATTTTCCTTAAAAATTTTGACTCCAAAGCAAGGTTACATTGGAAGATTCAAATGTGTACATAGACTTGAAAGTAACAAAAAAGAGAAAAGTCAGCACAGCAGTACAACAACAATAAACACCAGCACAGCGGAACCCAGAAACTGATTTGAAACAATTAGAAACTGCACTCAATTGAACAGTAAACCTAGATGATACAAAGAAATCAGAAATGCAGAGTGTTTTCTGTATTTTCAGCCTGTTTTCTCCAACTCTGAAGTGCTTTTTAGTGCTCTCAATTTCTATTTCTCTCTCAGATTGTATCCTCTGTTCTTCTCTGATCTCCCTTTTTCAGCTGTCTTCTGTCCTCTTTTAAAGGGCAGAATCCAACCATTTTTTAAATCCAATTTTTTCTTTCCAGCTTGTCTTTCCCCCTAGCACATGTATCCCCTTTTTCTTTTTTATCATTCCCCCTCCCATGTTATTCCCTGAAGACCATTATCGCATATCCCTTTGGTTATTAAACAAACATGGATATGGGCAGCCTGAATATTAAATTCAGGCGTGCCTGACAACACATGGCCTCTCCTTAATCTTAGCATTTTAATTCATTAACTAATGGATGCCAATAACAACTGGAAATAAACAACCAATTCATGACATTTGAACCGACCAGGCAATTCAATTCAAATGACGACTGACTAAACGATTCAAATATTCGTGATAAATTAAAATTTCATCTAACTTGCCTTAATTCAGACAGACACGGGAGCATAAATGAAGCAGGAGGAGAAAAAGCATGGAAACTAAACGAAAAATCTAAAAGATAACAACAACAAAAGAATTAGAATTGAAAATACCCGGAACTCAGGCGGATCAAATACGGGAAATCCCTCTTGTTCCTTTGATTTGGATTGAAGCGGACCTTAATCGTGTGTTTTTAATATGAAAGCACACGGCTAAGGTCCAATTCGCCCCAAAGATCCTTCTATGCCAGTTGAGTTTTTGTATTAAAAGAATAGGGCTCAGATTCTGTGATTTAATATTCGAGACTCCGGGGGAGGATTTGACGGAAACTATTGGTGGATTAGAGGTGAGGGGATCAAAGAGATCATGGGGTGTGAGTATGGGGCTGTTTGGAGGTGGCGCCGCCACCAGGGAATCTTAGGGCGGCACTAAGGTTCATGCCTTAGATCTGATATTCGACGCGGTAGGTTGGGATTCGAGGGATGAGGGTTGGGGATTTGGAATGGGGAGGTTGTGGGGATTCCGGGGTGTGAAAATGGGGTTGTTTGGACCACCGGAACCGCCATGAGGCAATTTTCAATGGCGAAGGGCGGTGGTTTTGCGGCGGCGTTACTGGGGTTAGAGACGAAGGGGTCTGATTTGGTTTGGGGGGTTGGGTAATTGGATTTGGTATATTAAATTGGGATGATTAATGTAGGTCGTTGGATCAGTAGGAATCAACGGTCCAGATTCGATTAAGGGGGTAAAACGGGATCGTTTTGGTTTCATGGGGCTGGGTCGGTTATTGGGGTGAACGGGTCGGGTTGTGAGGGAGATTTGTGACCGTGTGATCAACAAAGATCAATGGCTTGGATGGAGACGCTTTAAATGGCGTCGTTTGGTCGGTGTTGGAAACGGCCTGGTTTGGACCGGGTGTAAGACGTAGTTTAGGCTGGTTTTGGGCGTTTGGATGTTTGGACTTGAGGAATTAATAAAAATGGCCCAAACTTGTTTCCTTCCTCTTTTATTTCGCTTTTCTTCTAATTAAATAAAGCTAAAAATTCTAAGTTCAACTACATAAAAATCCTAATTAATTCCTAATAATAACTATTACACACAATTAGATACCCATTAAAATAAATCATACAATTAAATACAAAAAACGCAAAAATACATATTTTGTGATTTTCCTTCTTTTGTAAAATAATTAATTATTGATTAACTAAAAATGACTATTAAATTGTAAAAATAATTGCAACATTTTATATATATATTTTTTATTAATTAAAAAAAATAAACACGCACACAACCAAATGCAAACCTCGACAGAAAATACCACGAAGATTCACAAAATTGCACACAATAAAACAAACAATTTTTGTTTTGATTTTGTGGGAGTAATTCCTATGAGGCAAAAATCACGTGCTCACAGCTGCCCCTATTTGCTCGTAAAACACGAAGTGTTTTCGTGCAAAGATAAGTGAGCGGATACGAGCGATTTTTGCCCGTTTGAGTACTCCGCGTGAAGCATTTTTGAAAGATTTGACCGAACCTCTGCTTCAAAAGGTCTCCTACATATCCCTGGCTAAAAGGGAATCAGGTCAATGTAGCTTGGGAAGCTTTGGTAGCTGGGGATACCGTGGAACTGTGTTTTTGTTGTTACTGTTATTGCTGCTGCTGCTACTTCTTGCCGACCTCCTTATTACACCGTGTTAAACAGAAAATAAGAAGCTAGACTAAACTAGTCTATGAATTACAAAATCTTATCTAGATCTTCAAACTTACTCTTGTGTTTCCTCTGATGTTTCTTCTCTTCTGACTTGACTTGTCGGCTTCTCTTGATTGCCGAACTTGAATTGCTTACTTCTTTCTTGTGAACTTCGAATTATTTTCCATCAAAACTTGAACTGCCTTCTCCTAACCATTGTTGCCTTCCTTCTGATTTCTGAATTTTGGATTTATGCTGAGGATTTTTGTTGTAATCTTCCGCTATCCCGGCGGGTTACTGACTTCTTGAATTAAAAAGGTACGCCTTTTCGCTCTCCAGACGGGCTCCTAACTTCCACAACAATTTGGAAAATAAAACGCCATTCCGTTCTTCAGGCGGGCACCTGACTTCAAACATAACTTGAAAAATAAATGCCATTCCGTTCTTCAGGAAGGAACCTCACTTCAACAATAATTTAAACTTCCCCTTAAAAGATAACGTCTTTCCGTTCTTCAGGCGGGCACCCGACTTCAACAACAAACTTCGAAAATAAATCTCCATTCCGTTCTTCAGGCGGGCTCCTGACCTCAACAATGATTTAAAACTTCCACTTGAAAAAGATAACGTCTTTCCGTTCTTCAGGTGGGCACCTGACTTCAACAATTATTTAAAACTTCCACTTAAAAAGATAACGCCTTTCCGTTCTTCAGGCGGGCACCTGACTTCAATAATGATTTAAAATTTCTACTTAAAAGATAACGCCTTTCCGTTCTTCAGGCGGGCACCTAACTTCATCAACAAACTCCGAAAATAAATCGCCATTCCGTTCTTCAGGCGAGCACCTGACTTCAATAATGATTTAAAACTTCCTAAAAAGATAACGCCTTTCCGTTCTTCAGGCGGGCACCTAACTTCAACAATAAACTTTGAAAATAAATCGCCATTCCGTTCTTCAGGCGGGCTCCTGACCTCAACAATGATTTAAAATTGCATTCTATTACCGTCGTCTCTATTTGCTTCCTAAACCATTTCCTTCTTCCCGAACTACCTCCTTTCAGAACTGCTTCCCTCAAAATTCGTGTTGTCTTCCCTCTTAACTGCTTGGGATAACACTGTTGGAATTATTTACCTACCTGCTGGGGTAATACCGTTAGGGAAATCTCCTTTCTTCCTTTCCTCTTTCCTAAAAACTTTTATTTTGCTCTCAAGATTGCTGGGAGTTAAAATGTTATCAGCTGGGGATTACCCAGTTGAAGATATCACTGCTGGGGCATCCCTTTTCTTCTTTCCTCTTTCAAAACTTCCTCCACAACTTGCGTTTCGTTCCTCTGAAAGTTGTTGGGGATAACATTACGGGGAATTTTCATTCCTTCAAATTGATTCTTCATTCTTCCGTAAAACTGCTGGAGATGACACTGGCCTTTTGTTTTCTCCATCCCATGTTTTATCCTTTTGTTTTGTCCGCTGGGGATACAACTTCCTTCATTAAAACTTGTTGTTTTCCTTCTTTCAACACGGCTGGGGATAACTCTGGTTCAAATACCACTTATCCTTAAAACTCGGGTTATCTCACTTCTCTCAAGTTGGCTTTCTTTAAAACTTTGTATCGCCTTTTCGTAAACTGTTGGGGATTCCATTTCCTTCAAAACTTGTGTTATCTTCTTCTTTTTTTTTCAAATGGGTATTTGTTTTCAAGAAAATATTCGCTATGAGAGAAAACTTTCTGCCCCAGTTTGATAATCTTCTTTGTAGCCACCTCTTCCCGCATCGATAACATTTCCTTTCCCTGCCTTAAATCAAAGAAAAATTTGTTAGTTTTAAAACTTGGCGAGTGGTCGTGTCACTCCTGTTGGGGATGGTTTTTCCCTTTCTCCTTTCCTTGCTCTGCGTTCCCTAAACATGTTGGGGAATGTTGTTATTTGCTAGGGATGATATCATTTGCCGGGGATGATATTCCTGGTGCGAGTGATTTTTCCCTTTCCTTTTCTTTGCTCTGTGTTGTCCGACCCTCTTGGTCGATAATCTGCCAAGGAGACTCCTTCTTCCTAATGATCATTATTCAAAAAATTTCTCCACTACTATTTTTCAACTTTCCTTCGTACTTCCTTTGAAATTCGAGACCAAACCATCATTTGGTCTTACAACAAACGTCTTTTCATTTTATTGCCTTATCTTGTGCCTATTCATATTTGCTTTGCACCGTTTTGGCGACTGGTAGTAAGCTCTGAAAAATCCTTCTCCAAAACAAACTACTGGAGAAAAGTTTTTTAAAACAAAGAAGTGAAAAGTGATGACTGCAAAGGATAGAAAAAGAAAGAGCCTTTCTGAACAAATGTTGGAGAAAAAAAAAAGAACTTATCTGAATGGTATAACCAATCCCAATGATTATGTCGTGCATTTTTGGATTAATCAACCTAGTCTATTTTTATCAATCAATCTTTCTGATGGCCTCATATTGCTGGGGATAAACAGGCACCCAACTCTTTTCCAAATGTGGATTCTTTCCGTCGATCTTATCTTGCCGCCTCATGGTGCCCTTTGAGGGGTTTTCACTAATGATACTCTCTCATTTCTCTCAAAACTCCTGTCGCCTTATGGTGTCTGTGAAGGTTTTCACCGTAAGACACTCTCATTTTGCTTCTCTCTCAACTGGGGATTGGAGTGTTATCAACAAGATTCTCTCTACTGGGGATTCCTTTGGCTATCAATTCCTTCTGCTCATGATCCTTATTTAGTCGGGGATCATTGTGCTATTCTCGGCTTTTATTTTTCTGACTCGGCACCTCTCGGATACTGATCGGGAGGTCTTTTTTTGGACATCAATATAGGTTTTTGTGTAGGGCTAAAAGAAAAGGATATCAAAAGGTTCAGAATAACTTTAATGGGTAAAACATTACAACTCTTGGAATCACACTTTTTCCAACATTTAAAACATAACTTCTGCCCCAGTTTTCTTGCTTGGGGGATCTTTGATTTTTGCTACACTATGACCGAGCCGTGAGGCGCCTACGTATCCTTCTTGAGGAATCAGCTCGAACGCAGTTCACTTGATTCCTTTATATTTCTTGTGACTTTCCTTTTGTTTTTTTTTCTGTTTTGTTATATTTTTCTCTTTTTTTCTTTTTTTCTTTTTTCATTAATGATTCCAAAAGAGGGGTATGAAAGAATAATCAAGGCTCAAAGGGGGAAAGCAAAGGTTAAAGTGTTTGGATAGTAGAAAAATTGCCTCCGTCATTTAATTCTCCGATAAATGCCAAGTACAAACAAACAAAGCAAAACAACAACAATTACAATCGAAGGATCATACATATATATCTCTTGACTACGTCAGAATTGATAGCCATTTCGATGCATCTTCCCTCGATATCTGTCAGACATAGGGCACCATTGGATAACACCCTAGTCATAATAAATGACCCTTGCCAATTCGAGGCGAACTTGCCTTTTGCCTCTATCTAATATGGGAGTATCCGTTTCAATACCTGCTGCCCTACTTCAAATTTCCTGGGGCGCACCTTCTTATTGTATGCTCTTACCATTCTCTTCTGATACAACTGGCCGTGGCATACCGGTGCCAATCTCTTTTCGTCGATCAAACTTAATTGTTCCAGTCGGGTTTTGACCCACTCATCGTCATCAATTTCAGCTTCAGCGACAATTCGGAGAGATGGAATTTCAATTTCTGCTGGTATCACTGCTTCAGTTCCGTATACCAACAAATAAGGAGTTGCACCTACTGAAGTACGAACAGTAGTGCGATAACCCAACAATGCAAATGGTAACTTTTCATGCCATTGCCTGGATCCCTCTACCATCTTTCTCAATATCTTCTTTATATTTTTGTTGGCTGCCTCAACTGCTCCGTTGGCCTTGGGACGATACGGTGTAGAATTACGGTGTGTAATCTTAAATTGCTGACATACTTCTTTCATCAAGCTACTGTTAAGATTGGCACCATTATCTGTGATGATCACCTTTGGGATCCCAAATCTACAGATGATATGGGAATGAACAAAATCCACCACCGCCTTCTTAGTAACCGACTTGAAAGTTTTAGCTTCAACCAATTTGGTGAAATAGTCAATGGTTACCAAAATGAACCTATGGCCGTTGGAAGCGGCCGGCTCAATAGGTCAGATGACATCCATGCCCCATGCAACGAATGGACAAGGTGCTGACATTGTATGCAATTCTGTTGGCGGAGAATGAATCAGATCTCCATGTACCTGACACTAATGGCACTTCCGTACGAAACTGATACAATCACGCTCCATGGTGAGCCAATAATATCCTACTCACAGAATCTTCTTTGACAATACATATCCGCTCATATGGGGCGCACAGACTCCAGCATGTACCTCTGTCATCACTATCGTGGCTTGACCAGCATCTATACATCTCAACAATCCCAAATCTGGAGTTCTTTTGTACAACACTCCTCCACTGAGGAAAAATCCATTTGCCAATCGTCGAATGGCTCTCTTTTGATCTCCAGTGGCCTGCTCCGGGTATATCCCCATCCTGAGGTATTCCTTGACATCATAAAACCATGGCTCGCCATCCATTTCTTCCTCTATCATATTGCAATAAGCATGTTGATCACGAACCTGAATATGCAATGGGTCAACATGAATCTTGTCTGGGTGGTGCAACATCGATGCTAAAGTGGCCAAAGCATCGGCAACCTCATTGTGCACCCTTGGGATGTGTCTGAACTCCACTGATCGAAATCGCTTGCTCAGATCGTGCAAACATTGTCGATATGGTATAAGCTTTAAATCTCGTGTTTCCCATTCACCATGAATCTGATGTACCAGGAGGTCCGAGTCTCCCAAGACCAAAACGTCCTGGACATCCATGTCCGCAGCTAATCGTAAGCCCATAATGCATGCCTCATACTCAGCCATGTTGTTGGTACAATAGAAACGTAGCTGAGCTGTAACGGGATAATGATGTCCTGTTTCGGAAATAAGTACCGCTCCTATTCCAACTCCTTTTGCATTCGCAGCCCCATCGAAGAAAAGCTTCCACCCTGGTTCCTCAGTCAGTTCTAACTCCTCTATATGCAGTACTTCTTCATCTGGAAAATACGTCCTCAAAGGCTCGTATTCTTCATCAACAGGATTCTCAGCTAAGTGATCGGCCAATGCTTGGGCTTTCATGGCCGTCCTCGTCACATAAACAATGTCGAACTCTGTGAGTAATATCTGCCATTTCGCCAATCTCCCTGTGGGCATAGGCTTCTGGAAAATATACTTTAATGGATCCAGACGTGAAATGAGGTAAGTAGTATATGACGACAGATAATGCTTAAACTTCTGTGCCACCCAAGTTAGGGCGCAACATGTCTTCTCAAGTTGAGTGTACTTAACCTCATAGACTGTAAACTTCTTGCTGAGATAATAGATGGCTTGCTCTTTTCTTCCTGTGACATCATGTTGCCCCAGTACGCAACCAAATGAATTCTCCAGTACTGTTAGATACAGAATCAACGGTCTTCCTGGTTCAGGTGGGACCAACACAGGTGGGTTTGATAGATACCCCTTGATCTGGTCGAAGGCTTCCTGACATTCTGTCGTCCATTCTATCGCAGCATCTTTCTTCAGCAGCCGGAAAATGGGTTCACAAGTAGCTGTGAGCTGAGCGATGAACCTGCTGATATAGTTCAACCTTCCCAACAGACTCATTACTTCTGTTTTGTTCCTCGACGGCAGCAATTCCTGGATGGATTTGATCTTTGACGGGTCCAACTCAATGCCTCGTCGACTGACGATGAATCCTAGCAGCTTTCCTGATGGGACCCTAAATGCACATTTGGGCGGGTTAAGCTTAATATCGTACCTTCGAAGTCTTAGGAAAAACTTCCTTAGGTCTGCTACGTGGTCTTCCTGATGCTTGGATTTGATGATCACATCGTCTACATACACCTCAATCTCTTTGTGCATCATGTCATGAAACAGAGTAGTCATTGCTCTCATGTACGTTGCCCCAGCGTTCTTCAAGCCAAACGGCATTACCCGGTAGCAATAAGTTCCCCATGGCGTGATGAAAGCTGCCTTTTCTGCGTCTTCTTCATCCATCAAGATCTGATGATATCCGGAATAACAATCTATGAAGGAACCGATATCTCGTCCGGCACAATTGTCAATCAATATATGGATGTTGGGTAATGGAAAGTTATCCCTTAGGCTTGCCCTGTTCAGATTGCGGATAATCAACGCATACCCTGATCTTCCTATCTTTCTTCGGCACTGGTACCACGTTGGCCAACCAATCAGGATATCGAGTGACCCGAATAGCCTTTACCTGTAGCTTCTTGGTTACTTCTTATTTAGTCTTTACACTTATGTCTGTCTTGAACTTTCTCAATTTCTGCTTGACGGGAGGGCAGGCCGGGTCAGTGGGCAATTTGTGAACCACTAGATCTGTGCTTAAACCCGGCATGTCATCATACGACCATGCGAAAACATCTTTGAATTCAATGAGTGCTTTGATTAGTTCCTCTTTAATGTTCGGCTCAATGTGGATGCTGACTTTGGTTTCCCTAACATTGTCTGCATCCCCTAAATTGACAGCTTCAGTGTCATTCAAATTAGGCTTAGGTTTTTCTTTGAACTGACTTAATTCTCTATTTATCTCTTCGAAGGCCTCATCTTCCTCGCATTCTGATTCATCCTCATAATCGAACTCTTGTGTAATTAATTCAGAATCAGATTGATTATTTAGACTAGGTTGAAGATTCATCATGCATTCCATATCATTAAGATCAGTGGAAAGAAAGATGTATAAAAAGGAAAAGAAATAAAATAAAATATCAGAAATAAAGGGGAACAGAAATTTCATTCATTAGAAAAAGTACAAGATACCAAGGTTTGCACACTTCAAAAACAAACTTGAAAACAAAAAATAAAACTGGATTACAACCCTGAAATAATCCCAAACAAACTTGAAGGAAAATCAAAGAAAACTACCAAGACTCATTTCGGGTGGGGAGAGGAGTAGCCTTCCAATTATTCAGTTTTGTTCTTGGCCCTACAAATTGTACTTCAGCGTGACAAGGACCTTCTCCATCTTCTATCACGTTCATATCCTTGAACAGATTCTAGAACCTTCTTATAAACTCCTCATCTGGTTTGACCATAGGACCAGAAATCATCGTTGCTGGACGTTTTCTGGCTCCTGACTTAATAAAAGATCTGGAGAGGTGCGGGACCGGCTTTGTAAGTACCCATGCCTTATGCTTACTCTTCTTAGCTTGTCGGATGTCTGCCGCTGTAGGTTCAAATCCCAAATCGAAAGTTCCCACATTTTTCGGTAAGGACACCGGCTGTACGATACCTTGCAGAGATACACCCAAACCTTTACCGGGCACAAAGCCGTTTCCCAACATTTCACAGGCTACCATGACATAGGCGGAGGTTATCTTGGTATTTGGAATTTATTCCCCCTCCAGAATTTTCTTGACTGATACCGCGTCACAAACTTGGTATACATATGGCCCGATGCCATCCTCTACTTCAATAAAGGGCACAACGGTGCCATGCTGGGAGTGCTGATTGTCTTCTCCATGGACCACAATCTCTTGTCGGTCCCACTCAAACTTGACCATCTGGTGCAGGGTAGATGGAACTGCCTTTGCAGCATGGATCCAAGGTCGTCCTAACAGAAGGTTGTAGGAGACTACCATATCTAACACTTGGAATTCCATGGTGAATTCCACAGGCCCGATCGTCAACTCCAGCACTATATCACCGACCGATTCTTTACCCCCTCCGTCGAAACCCCTAACATAAACGTTGTTCTTGCGTACCTTGTTGATACCCACTTTCAGTTTGTCCACTGTAGAGAGAGGACATATGTTTGCACTGGATCCGTTGTCAACCAAAGCCCGGGTAACCACAGACTCCTCGCACTTCACCGTCAGATAAAGGGCTTTATTGTGTTGGGTACCCTCTTCAGGTAGCTCATTATCAGTGAAGGTAACCCTGTTTACCTCGAATATCCTGTTTGTGATATTCTCCAGGTGACTGACGGAGATCTTATCGGGTACATGGGCCTCATTCAGGACTTTCATCAAGGCCTGCCGATGTTCGTCAGAATGGATCAGTAATGACAGTAAAGAGATTTGAGCCGGCGTTTTCTTGAGCTGCTCTATGATGGAATAATCATGCAACTTCATTTTCTTTAAAAACTCTTCTGCTTCCTCTTCGGTCACAGGTTTCTTTACTGTTGCTGGGTTGGCCTTCCTCAATTCCGCGGGAGCAAAACATCTTCCCAAGCGGGTTAACCCCTGTGCCTCACAAACTTCCTCCTTGACCTCTTTTCCCTTATAGGTCACTGTTACTCGGTCATAGTTCCATGGGATATCTTTGTTGTCAACCATTGGTAATTGAACTGCGGGCTTGATGATGACGGGATCTATGCGAGCACCTTCTACAATAAAACAGGTTTGTTTGTTGCTCCTGGAACAACCACCTTTGCCTCTCCTAGTTTCACCAATACTTTGCTCATGGACTCCTTCATCACTTTGTGCACCCCTTCTCATTAATCGATGACTTATCGTTAATTGGTCCCATTGTCGGCCTGCTTCCACTTGACCTGATCATCATTACGGTTTGAGAGGTTTTTTCATACCCCCCTTCTGCCTGTACCAGTTCGATCATATTGGTCTCGTGGTGGGCTGGGAGTGGATTCTGGTTGATGTTGGGTCCTTTCGGGGTTTGCACCTCAATTCGACGAGTGTTAATAAGCTATTGGATAACTGTTTTCAACTTCCAGCATTTTTCTGTGTCATGTCCAAGGCATCCTGAACAGTATTCACAACTCACTGAATGATCAAGATTCCTTGGAGGGGGGATTGGCCACTTAGCCTCGACTGGATTCAACAATCCTACTTGCTTCAACCGATGAAACAAACTGGTGTAAGACTCTCCCAAGGGAGTGAAAGTCTTTGGCTTCGGTGTTCTGTCATTTCTGAAAGCTTGGTTCGGACGGAATCCTGTACCAGTGGGGTTTCTGTACGCTCTTGGGGGTGGGTAGTTATTTTGTGGGGTTGGTGCACGCCATGGTGCCTGGACGGGAGGTTGATCATATGTTTGAGCATGGTGGACGGAGAAGTGAGGATCGGGTGTTGGATAATAATGCTGTGGGTGGCTATATGGAGTATGGAAGTAATTTTGTTGGTGGGGTTGGGGTTGATTATAGTGGGGTGCAGGGCCTCTGGATCCGAACCAAGCTCTGGACTCAACTGTTGCGACGTCTTCTTTCTTTTTCTTCCCGAGCACCCCTCCAGTGCCGCTCTGGATGGCTTGAGTTGTTGCTTTCAGTGCTGAATAACTCATGATTTTGTTAGACTTCAATCCTTCTTCAATCATGGCTCCCATCTTTATCACTTCATTGAACGATTTACCCACGGACGTCACTAGATGACCAAAGTATGTCGGTTCCAATGTTTGCAAAAAGTAGTCTACCATTTCGTTCTCCCTCATCGGAGGATCCACTCTTGCTGCTTGTTCCCTCCAGCGGAAACCAAATTCTCTAAAGCTCTCTGCGGGCTTCTTTTCCAGCTTCAACAATGACAGACGATCGGGGACTATCTCAAGGTTATACTGAAAATGGCCAATGAATGCCTGTGCCAAGTCATCCCATGTAAACCATCTGCCAGGATCCTGTCTCGTGTACCATTCCAGCGCGGACCCGCCCAGGCTTTGACCGAAATAGGCTATCAACAATTCATCCTTCCCACCAGCTCCTCTCATTTTACTGCAGAAACCTCGGAGGTGGGCCACCGGGTCGCCATGTCCCTCGTACAAATCAAACTTGGGCATTTTGAACCCTACGGGCAGCTGGACATCTGGGAAAGGGCACAAATCTTTGTAGGCAACACTGACTTGGTTGCCTAAACCGTGCATGTTCCTGAAGGATTGCTCCAGGATTTTGACTTTTCGAATCACTTCCTCATGTTCCGGATTCTTGAGTTGCCTTTCCGGTTCTGTCGGGTTATCCCAGTGAGGGGTGTAGGAATGCGGTTCAGGAGCCTTAAAGGTAGGCTCGGGAGAGTAGTAGTGGTTTTCATGAACCTAAAATAGGGTCTCACTGGAGGATTTTTGTAGCGTGGCCGGTGGAGGTGCTACGAAGACAGGGGTAATGGGTGGAGGAGGGTTTTGTTTGGGTGGTGGAGCTTGGGGAGTGTAAGGGGTTTTCCCTTGATAATATTGGTAAATCGGGGCACTTGCCGACGGATCAATGGGCGGATATTCCGGAACCTGTGCTGGTGCGAGAGTAGAAGTAGTGGGGGTGATTGGTGATGGTTGTCTCCTGGCCCAGGCGAGGTGCATCTCTGCTATCTGTTGTCTCAGCCCGTCCATTTCCTCCTTCATTGTCTGCATTTCTGACTTTTCCTCTTCAACACTTTTATCTGAACTGGACATGATCTTTGGTATTGGTCCTTTGGATTTTGTTTGGTAATGGTAATTGGCCAGTACGTTCTAACAAGCTAACTGCTGAAAATCTCTGGAAAGGCAACAAACTTGTTAGTTTTTTCGAGTTTAACAGATATGTTATTGCACGTTAGGATGCAATGCACCTAGCCAGTTTAACCATTCCTATCATGTCTTTGCTTCTTACCACATGCGTCGTCCCGGCTTTTTATCAGTGGTGCATCTCTTTTATTTTTATTTTTTTATTTTTTCATTTTTTTTCATTTTCTTTCTTTCTATTATTCCTTTTTTTATTTTTAATGGTGGTCGAATCTTATGTGGATTGCCTACGTATCATGTCCCCGCATGAATCAGACCGAGTGTAGTTCTAGCAAATACGCAGTAAACAACAACAAAACACATTTTTTTTTCATTTTTATAATAAAACAAACTTGATAACTCAGGTTTGAAAACTGACTATACTAACAGACTTTGACGAAAGGACGACCTACAGACTTGAACATTAAACAACCCACATGTTCTAATCAAAAGAACTACAAAAATAAAAAAAACAGACTAACAAATTCCTTCCTCTATATGCCAATTTTAACCAAATGGCTATTTTTTGCAGACGTGGCCCCTTCTCAATTTCACATGAATTCTGAGGCCGGGGAGGATTTCTTTTATGACACTTTACAAACTTCTCCGTTCTTTTACGAAAATAGCCTTCTTTACGAAAATAGCCTTTTGACAATTGAACGATATTCTAAGGCTATTTCGGCAAGAACAGTTTAATACACTACCGAAGATAGCTCAACTTATTTTGACCAGAAATCACAACGGTATTCACTTGCCCACTGACTCTTTTTTTTTCAAATTAAAAATAAAAGACCTGGTTTTACAAACACGGCCTTTCAGCACCTCAGGGACGAAGATTTTAAGGTTGTGTTGGCTAACCGGCCAAAATTCTAAAAGAAATGGGCAAAGGTGGCTGTTTATGCAAAGTCAGCCTTCCAGCGTCCCTTTCGGGAACATTCAGCTATTTTTGATAAAACGACATTACCCGACTTACTTAAGACTCTTTTTTATTGTTTTTCAAAATAAAACCGTATATTGCAAACACGACCTTCTAGTGCCTCGAGGACGAAAATTGTAAGGATGTGTGGGCCAATCGGCCAAAATCTAAAAAATGACCCAAAAGTGGCTGTTTATGCAAAGTCAACCTTCCGGAGTCCCTTTCGGGAACATTCAGCTACTTTTGACAAATGGCATCACCTAATTTATTCAAGACTCTTTTTCTTATTTTCTGAATTAAAATAAATGATCCGGTATTGCAAACACGGCCTTTTAGCACCTCGGGAACGAAGATTTTAGGGTTGTGAGGGTCAAAAATCAAAACCTGACCCAAAGCGGTCTCGTTCATGAAAAGTTAGCCTTCCGGCGTCCCTTTCGGGAACATTCGACTATATTTGAAAAAAGCGGCATCACCCGACTTATTTATGACAAAAATTAAAATTTGACATTTTTTGGCTATTTTTGCAAAAGGGAAGGTTGGACCCGACGAGGGTTGCCTACGTATCACACATCCGGTGAGAATCAAACCAGCGTAGTTCTGTCGGTAGAACTGAATTTGAAAACAAGACTCTTTTCTTTTGGTTTTTTTTCAAATAAATCAAATTAAAAAAAAATCCTCTTTTTTATTTTCCCAAAATTTCAGCAGAGATTCGACACTACTTAGGCATTGGTTTTTTTTTTTTTTCAAAAAATAAGTAGTTATCTCTCTACACTGCTATTTTTCTCTTTTTTTTTTCCATTTTTCCCAATATTCAAAAGCCGATCAACATACAAGTCTGAAACAAATAAATGCATAAGTAGCAAGTAAAATGCATCAGGATGGACTTTTTCATTTCAGGTACACCTGTCCTAGACGGACCCAACCCCGGTGTTGAGTCCCCTAAGTCAAATGCACATGATGCAAACAAACGTTCCTACTAGGGATCCGGCATGAGGCTTTGTTATTCTGAGTTTAAAACCTGGGTTTATTGTTCTAGAACTGGCTTACCCGAGCGGACAACTCGAGCCGAGTAGGGTCAGTGTATCGGTAGCATTGCTTTCCGGCTTAACTGGTGGTGCTCCCCGCCTAAAACATGTATGACTAAAATCCTTCACCGGGTTCCAGGCACCTCCGCTATCTCAAATAAAGCGGGCTATGTCAAGAAAATGCCCAATTTTATTTTCAAGAACACTCAGAGGTGGGAGGGATTTCGGCACAGTTTATATACAGTTCACAAAATATCAAATCGGTAATAGCAACACTTAGCACATATAGCATGAAACATGTAAAAAATCAGATAATATACACTCCAAACACAACAAATATACCAAGCTCGAATTCTTGAACCCTGAACCAAAGTTCTGGGTTTTAGTCCCCAGCAGAGTCGCCAGAGCTGTCACACCTCCTTTTTGCGCTACCGCACCCCGCGAAGGGTGTGATAAAGGGAGTTTTTTCAATTAAAGGACAATCAAAACAGGATTTATTTATTTAATTCAGAGTCGCCACTTGAGAGATTTATGGTGTCCCAAGTCACCAGTTTGAATCTCGAATCGAGGAAAAAATTGACACTGTATTACAGTCCGCGAATCAAAAATCCGGATAAGGAATTCTGTTAACCCGGGAGAAGGTGTTAGGCATTCCCGAATTCCGTGGTTCTAGCACGGTTGCTCAACTGTTGTATTTGCTTTTATCTGATTTTAATATATGCTATCTTATGTGCCTTTTATTCGTAAACCACTTTTAGTTTGATTTTTTATAAGAATTGCAACGTCGTGAATATGCGTCTCGAACCACGTCGCACCAGTGCACCTATAGTTGTAAACACATTTCGACTGAGTTGAGATTTGGATATGGGTCACATAAATGTGCACTCGTAGTTAGGAAAGTAATATTATTAAAATATGCGCCTAAAGCAACTACGCGTTTATTATCTTGGTGGAAGACCGTGAAATTCACTAAACAGTCCTCCCGAATTCTAAGTATTTTTATTTAGCATTTATTGAGGGCCCCTCCTTTTATTTGGCAAGGCTCGTCCCATCATTTTTATTAAAATTTCAAACTTAAAGTGACTATGGTTTGCTATTTATTTATCTCTAGACTAAAAGAAGAAAAGAAAATCATAACTAATTGTATCATGTGGAAGAAAGCCATAGCCTATCATTTGGATATTATTAACCCAACTTCTATTTATTCTCAGGCCCAAACGGCCCAGATTGTGTGACCCAATCGCCTCAACCGCTCGGTCTTTGGGGAAAGAGGTCATGGGATCGATTCCTTGATCTGGCCAAACCATGAATTGTATTAAACTAGAATCAAGCATCCAAAGATTGGGCTGTCAGCAGCCTTATCTATTAATGCCCAATAATAAGCAAATTAGATTTACTACTCTCGTTTCAAATTATTTCACATATGTTCAATAGTAGACTAGTACTCAAAACAAATCAGTATTTCAAATTAGTTGAATTATGGATATGAATCAAATTCTACGCAGACCTCTTTTGAACTTGTTCTTTTTATGATCATTGGAAAAAATCAATAGTTTAAAAGGCTATCATTTAAAGTAACATTAACAACTAACAGCTCAAACTTTAATTATCATTACACATTTCCAGTACTCCAAATCCATTAGAAACAGTTGAGATCATTTTTGAAAAACCAATATGAGATTATTTAAACTAATTACTGATTTTAGATCCGTGTATTATTACTTAACACTGTCTCACTATCAAAGTTTTGATAGTTACAACAGTTATTACAAAGCTAAACATGAAAGCCTCAACAACTAAACACCTGCATTGCTACGTGAAATATATTGACAACCATAACCACTGAATAATTATATTAGCATTATTTAGCTTCAGCTACAATATCTAAGTGTTAAGTGCAAAAAGGATGACCAGTTCTATAACTAATACAGTCCAGATATGGAGTCCAAATGATACAGCACAGTCATTCAGAAAATAACAACAGGAGTCCCAATTTGACTAATGCTAATCACTGCTACTGTATAACCTAATATGAAGACTAATACCTATTTATGCAATACAGGATAAAGAGGAAATAGGCAGAATAGAAAGAATCTAAACACATTTTCCTTAAAAAATTTGACTCCAAAGCAAGGTTACATTGGCAGAATCAAATGTGTACCTGGAATTGAAAGTAACAAAAGAGAGGAAAGTCAGCACAGCAGTACAACAACATTCAGCAGCAGCACAGCAGAACCCAGAAACTGATTTGAAACAATTAGAAACTACACTCAATTGAACAGTAAACCTAGATGATACAAAGAAATCACAAATGCAGAGTGTTTTCTGTATTTTCAGTATGTCTTCTCCAACTCTGAAGTGCATTTTAGTGCTCTCAATTTCTATTTCTCTCTCAGATTGTATCCTCTGTTCTTCTCTGATCTCCCTTTTTCAACTGTCTTCTGTCCTCTTTTAAAGGGCAGAATCCATCCATTTTTTAAATCCAATTTTTTCTTTCCAGCTTGTCTTTCCCCCTAGCACATGCATCCCCTTTTTCATTTTTATCATTCTCCCTCCCATGTTATTCCCTGAAGACCATTATCGCCTATCCCTTTGGTTATTAAAAAAACATGGATATGGGCAGCTTGAATATTAAATTCAGGCGTGCCTGACAACACATGGCCTCTTCTTAATCTTAGCATTTTAATTCATTAACTAATGGATGCAAATAACAACTCGAAATAAGCAACCAATTCATGACATTTGAACCGACCAGGCAATTCGATTCAAATGATGACTGACTAAACAATTCAAACATTCGTGATAAATTAAAACTTCATCTAACTTGGCTTAATTCAGACAGACACAGGAGCAGAAATAAAGCAGGAGGAGAAAAAGCATGGAAACTAAACGAAAAATCTAAAAGATAACAACAACAAAAGAATTAGAATTGAAAATACCCGGAACTCAGGCGGATCAAATACGGGAAATCCCTCTTGTTCCTTTGATTTGGATTGAAGCGGACCTTAATCGTGTGTTTTCAATATGAAAGCACACGGCTAAGGTCCAATTCGCCCCAAAGATCCTTCTATGACAGTTGAGTTTTTGGATTAAAAGAATAGGGCTCAGATTCTGTGATTTAATATTCGAGACTCCAGGGGAGGATTTGAGGGAAACTATTGGTGGATTAGAGGTGAGGCGATCAAGGAGATCATGGGGTGTGAGTATGGGGTTGTTTGGGTGGCGCCGCCACCATGGAATCTTAGGGCGGCGCTAGGGTTCATGCCTTAGATCTGATATTCGATGCGGTAGGTTAGGATTCGAGGGATGAGGGTTGGGGATTTGGAATGGGGAGGTCGTGGGGATTCCGAGGTGTGAAAATGGGGTTGTTTGGACCACCGGAACCGCCATGAGGCAATTTTTGATGGCGGAAGGCGGTGGTTTGCGGCGGCGTTACTGGGGTTAGAGACGAAGAGGTCTGATTTGGTTTGGGGGGTTGGGTAATTGGATTTGGTATATCAAATTGGGATGATTAATGTAGGCCGTCGGATCAGTAGGAATCAACGGTCCAGATTTGATTAAGGGGGTAAAACGGGATTGTTTTGGTTTCATGGGGCTGGGTCGGTTATTAGGGTGAACGGGTCGGGTTGTGAGGGAGATTTGTGTCCGTGTGATCAAGAAAGATCAATGGCTTGGATGGAGACGCTTTAAACGGCGTCGTTTGGTCGGTGTTGGAGACGGCCTGGTTTGGACCAGGTGTAAGACGTGGTTTGGGCTGGTTTTGGGCGTTTGGATGTTTGGGCTTGGGAAATTAATAAAAATTGCCCAAACTTGTTTCCTTCCTCTTTTATTTCGCTTTTCTTCTAATTAAATAAAGCTAAAAATTCTAAGTTCAACTAAATAAAAATCGTAATTAATTCCTAATAACAACTATTACACACAATTAGATACCCATTAAAATAAATCATACAATTAAATACAAAAAATGCAAAAATACATATTTTGTGATTTTCCTTCTTTTGTAAAATAATTAATTATTGATTAACTAAAAATGCCTATTAAATTGTAAAAATAATTTTAACATTTTATATATATATATACTTTTTTTTTTATTAATTAAAAAAAATAAACACGCACACAAAAAAATGCAAACCTCGACAGAAAATACCACGAAGATTCATAAAATTGCACACAATAAAACAAAAAAAATTTGTTTCGATTTTGTGGGAGTAATTCCTGTGAGGAAAAAATCACGTGCTCACAGCTTTAATGCATCATCAACAGTTTGATCTTCCTCTAGTTGGTGTAATGAACCAGCCGGTCGTTTTAAGAATTTACGCCCTGATACCCTATTAACTGCATTCCCCGTATTTGTTTCTGCTATTGTGAGTTGCCGGGAAGATTTATTTGGAAATTCGGAGTGTTTTGGGACACTTAGTCCCTAAATGAGAGTTTAAGTTTTAGAATTTAGACCGTAGTCGGAGCAGTGTGAAGACGAACTCGAAATGGAATTCTGTTGGTTCTATTAGCTCCTTTGGATGATTTCGAGTGTAGGAGCGTGTTCAGATTGTATTTTGGAGGTTTGTACCTTAATTAGGCTTGAAATGCCGAAAGTTAAATTTTTAAAGTTTCCTGTTCGATAATGAGATTTTGATATTGGGGTCGGAATGGAATTCAGGATGTTGGAGTAACTTCGTAGTGTTAAATTTGACGTGCGTGCGAAATTTATGTCATTTGGGCGATGTTTGATAGACTTTTTTATCGAAAGCCTAATTTGAGAGTTTTTTGGAGTTTTTAGGTTTGAATTCGATGTTAAATTGGTGTTTTGATGTTGTTTTGAGCTTTCCAAAGGTTGGAACAAGATTGAATGATGTTTTAGGATTGGTTCGCATGTTTAGTTGAGTTCCGGGGGGCCTCGGGTGTATTTTGGATGCTTAACGGGTCATTTTTGGAACTTAGAGAATTGTAGAAAAAGTTGCAGCAGTCAGTTCTGATTTGCTTCTTTGCGTTCTCGAGTGGGGCCACACGTTCGCGAAGAGGAGCTGGGGCTGGTGAATGTTTAATGCTTCGCGTTCGCAAAGGTATTCCCACGTTCGTGAGGTTGTGGGATCTTATACCTACACGTTTGTGAAGATGTTTCTGCATTCGCGTAGGAGGAGGGAAGTTGGTCATCGCGTGCGCAAAAGAGTAAGTTGGCCAGTAGGATTTTTTTGCATCGCATTCGCAAAGAAGAACGCATATGGGCAGTATATAAAATTTTAAAGTAGGGTTTAGCCATTTTGTGAACAATTGAGCTTGGGAGCTCGGATTTGAGCAGAATTTTGAGGGATTTTAAGAGATATCATTTGGGTAATGACTCTTAACTCCCTTTTGCTTATAACCCATTAATCTAGACATGAATTCATCATTTAATTTCAGAATTTGGGATGAAATTGGGGGAAAGTTCTTAGACCTAGATTTCAAGTTTTGATTGGAGATTTGAGATTAGATTTGGATAATTTTGGTATGGTTAGACTCGTGAGAGTATGAGGATTTTGAAAATAAAAATTTTACCCGATTCCAAGATGTGGGTCCGAAGGTTATTTTGGTCATTTTGCCTAATTTCGCATATTGGCATATAATTTATTTAAGGAATCAGTTACTTGAAGTTATATTTACATTATGCAAATTGAATTGGATAGATTTGGGCCATTTGGAGTCGAGCACTAGTGGCAAGAACGTGGTTTCGGGTTGACTTTGAGCCGGTTCGAGGTAAGTGGCTTGCCTAACCTTATGTGGGGGAAAATCCCCTTAGGATATGTTTGTTGATAATTGAAATTTCTTGTACGTGAGGTGACGAGTGCATAATTGTGCTAATTGTTGAAAATCCATTTTCCTTAAGTAGCTATAAATATGATTTCCTTTTTCCTTATTCATACTACGTGTAATTTAAGCCTACTATTAGCTTGGGGAAGCATGTTTAATTAACTTAATTGCTTTATTTGCTCAAATTGCCTTATGTGGATTATGCGCAGCATGCTAGATATAAATACTTGTTTTAATTTGGTATGGAAATTGGAATTTGGTTGAGTATTCTTCGTGTTGCTGTGTGTGTTTACTTTGGGATTATGGGACAGTATCCCGGGAGATCCCTCCTGTATGTTTACTTTGGGACTACGAATTTGTATTTTAGGAGATCCCCGTTGCACTTTTTCTTTGGGACTATGGATTTGTATTCCAGGAGATCACCCCTGCACTTTTACATTAGAACTACCGGACTATACCCGGTAGATTCCCCCAGTACTTAGTATTTACATCTAGGACTATGGATCGGGATTCCGGTAGATCCTCGCCCATTATGAGTTGGACAAAGGAACTGCACCTGGGAGATCCACCGTATATTTTTGGGGACTACAGGATGGTATCCTGGGAGATCCCCCGGTTGTTATCTCTGTGTTGAGCTGTATTTATTTCCGTGATTACTTTGTTTCTGTTAAAGTTGCTATTATTCTTCTATCATGTGTTACTTTTTACTGTTGCACTTAAGTATATTGTCTTATTCTACACTATTATATCTTGTATTTCCTTTGACCTCAGTAGGGCCCTGACCTTCCTCGTCACTACTTGATCGAGGTTAGGCTTGGCATTTACCGAGTACCGTTGTGGTGTACTCCTGCCCTTCCTGCGCATGTATTTCATGTGCAGATCCAGGTACTCCGAATCAGACTTATGACGCTTGTGGCGAGGAATTTTGTAGAGACTCCGAGGTACGTCCACCACGTCTGTAGACTGAAGAGTCCCATTCTATTCTCGGTACTAGTATAGCCCTTTCTGTATTTTCCCTTGTTGGAAGACATTCCGGAGTTAGAGCTTATTATGTAATCTTTTAGCTTGTGATTCACGGGGTTCCGGATTTTGGGAGTGTTACATTGGGATTCTTGTACTGTTATATGACAGGCGGCATCTTAAATATTGTTTGACCTTGTTATCTCAGTTTTTAATTACTTTTTTCTGCAATTTTTTTTGCATTTGTTAGGTTTACCTTGTCGTGGAGACTAGGTGCCGTCACGACAGTTCACGGAGGGCGAACTTAGGTCGTGACAATTGGTTATTCACATGTGACGTTGATCTGTCAGGTGAGTATTATCGGGAGTGTCGAGGAGAATTTTTGGGTGAAGGGATTGGTGTCACGACCCAATTCCCAACCCGGTCGTGATGGCGCCTCTCGTGAAGACAAGGCCAGCCAACAGAACAATAACACCTCGTTTTAACAGTTACTTAGCATAAATAAGTCTGAATCATAGATAATAAGATCATAAGCGCAGAATAAAAGGTGATAAAATAGGGAACCATACCGACACAGCCCGAAATCGGGGTGTCACAAGTCACGAGCTACTATAGAGTTTACCAAAATGCTACAAGTCTGAATCTAGGAACAAAGTCCGAAAGTGATGTAAATACAGAAGATAAGGGAGAAAACGGGGTTGTGGACGTCGACAGCTAGCTTGTCACTCCTAGTCCGCCTAGTCTGGAAGGAGTCAGCGCTCAGGGACGAACTCAGCTATGCCTGTATCTGCACACATGGTGCAGGGAGTAATGTGAGTACTCCGACCCAGTGAGTAATAAAAATAAATAGTGACTGAAAGCATGAAATCTCATAAAGGCACAAATAACGCATTCTCAAGTAGTTTAATCAGTTACAAAATAAAACCGTGAAGTATCAGATAAATCTCTTTTAAAACAGTGAAGACAAATAATTTCAACAAGTAAGAAATAATTAGAAACCTACCCATCGGGCTCAATATCAAACTCTCAGTACAGTATCAGCCCCCCGGGCTCACTCCCAACCAACAAAGAACAACATCAGCCTCTCGGGCTCACTCCTAACTCACAAAGTACAACATTATCCTCTCGGGCTCACTCCCAACTCACCTGGGTACCGCGCTCACTGTGAGAGTGCAGACTCCAGAGGGGCTCCTACAGCCCAAGCGTTATATCATCATAAGGCCTTAAAGTCTGTCATATCAACATAAGGCCTTAAAGCCTTCTCACATCACACTCATGGCCTGAAAGCCTCCTCACATCACTCAACGTATCCTCACATATGGCCCTCGGCCTCAATCAGTCCAGAAAATAATCATAAGCCCCTCGGGCGTTAGTACAACAATAGCGCTCAGCTCAAATAGCAGTTCAAATATCATTTAAATCTCAAGTTCAGTAAAAGTATAGCTGAGTTCATGAAACAGTATAATTCAATTGGACTGAGTTCAAATAATATTTCAATTAGTGAGGAAGAATAGTGATGGAAATTCGCAAAGGATTTCAAATAGTCGGCACGAAGCCCAAGCGTGTCACTAAGCCCAAATCATGGTGAAAAACAACAAGTCTTTATCAAATACGCGGTAAAATATCAACCGGGATGGACCAAGTCAAAAATACCCAATAGTAAGTGACTTCGCGCTCATCATACAACGCGTGTTTCATCTCAACATAGCACTACATTGTGCAAATCCGGGGTTTCAAACCCTCTGGACACCATTTAAAATCATTACTCACCTCTAGCCGGCCAAAAGTCTAGCTCGATATGCCTTTTCCTCTCGAATCGACCTCCTTGTGCGTCGAATCTGATCAAAACCACAAGGAATACATCACAATAGGCTAAGGAAACATAACACAATCGAAAAGACTCGAAAGATATCAAAAACCACAAAGTTGGCAAAACCCGAGCCCCAGGCCGACTTCTAAAAAAATTATAAAATTCACATCCCGGACTCCTTATCTCGCCACGAGTCTATACATATGAAATTTACCAAAATTCGAGCTCAAATACTGCCTCAAATCCCTAATTTACATTCTCTTAAGTTCAAGCCCTAACCTCCATTTTTAACCTCTAATTCCTTAATTTTTCACCCTTAATTCATGTAATAACACATTAGATTTACGTTTTAGGCTTAGAATTCCTTACCTCAATGAAGTCTCTTTATTCCCTCTCCAAAATCGCACAAAAACCCCCCAAGTCCGAAATGAAAATGTTGAGTTATTTCAAAAATTCGCGAAGGTGGAATTAATACCCTATGAACAACATTTTTCACTTCTGCGATCCTTTTGTCAATTCTATGACACCGCTTTTGCGGTTCTTTATCCGCTTCTGCGGTTCCTTCAATTTTACCCAAGACCGCTTCTGTGGTCCACCACTCGCATAAGCGGGTTCGCTTCTGCGGTCCCCATGTCCGATTTCGCGGAAACTCCTCATGCCCTTCCTTTCGCTTCTGCGGCTTCCCCTTTCGCTTCTGCAGGACCGCTTCTGTGGTCCATTTCCGCAGAAGCGGAAATACCAGATATCAGATACTTCAGAAATTATTAAACACCAAATTTCATCTCGTTAGCCATCTGAAATTACCCCGAGGCCCCCGGGACCTCAACCAAAGGTACCAACACATCTTAAAACATTATTCAAACTTGCTCCAATCATCAAAACACCTAACTAACACCGAAATCATCGAATTACATCAAAACTCCCGAAACACGCATTTAATCAAAAACCAAATCAAAACACCTCCGAACGATCTGAAATTTTGCGCACACGTCCAAAATCACCTAATGAAGCTACTGCAACTCTTGGAACTCCATTCCGACCCTCGAGTCAAAATCTTACCTATCAACCGGAATTCGCCAAATTACTAACTTCGCCAATTCAAGCTTAATTCTACACCGGACCTCCAAAATCAATTCCGATCATGCTCCTTAGTCACAAATCATCTCCCGAAGCTAACCGAATCACCAAAAATAACATCTGAGCCCTCTAACTCAGTAGTCAACATCCGGTTGACTTTTCCAAAATAAACCTTCCTTAAAGAGACTAAGTGTCTCATTTCCATTTAAAACCAATCCAATTCGACTCGATCACCTCAATTACCGACAATGAAGCATAGGGAAACATAAGATAAGGGAAATGGGACGGTAACTCATGTTACGACGGACCGGGTCGTCACAATTGAAGTGTCATTCTCTTGTTGATTATGTTGGTTTTGTTGGGTGTTTTCGTTAGCGCTCAGCATGATATTTTGGCAGAAAAATAAATTTGGAAAGTGAAAAGATTATCAGTTTTCTGGTAAGGGGGCCAATTTGTTTGACCAAAAATTGTGTAATTCGGTCAAAGCTTATTTTAAGAAGTACTCGGGCTACGGATAATCAAGAAATTCTATATTTACTTAGTGATAAGAAAGGAAATCAGAATATGAGATAGCAAATATAGCCAATAGTAAGCAGAAGAAAGTAATTGTATTTCAATAATAAATAAGAATGTGGTTGTACAAATGATATCTCTTTCCCTTTTATAGGAGTCTATAAGTGCAACGTCTTTCCCTTTTATGACCGAATCATTATGAGCATTAATGATACTAATGAAGCGTTATAATTGGTAATCGTAACAATCCATGAGGATTCTATAACACTTGAGATCATTCACGATCATTAATTGATGACTTATGAATCTTTCCTTTTTGTTTGCTTGATTCATTCCGCTGGTACCTCTTCATATAACTATTTAAACTTGAGCGACCATATCTTCTCCTCTCGTGGGTGATTTGCTCATATCTATTGCAACTCGTGCCCCTTTTAATGCATCTTTCCAGCTGTCGCTTTCCTACTGATCCACATGTGTTGTCATATCAGTCACTCATATAAATTCACGTGTAATATTTATTTTTACCGATACACTAATATATACTATAATTTTAATAAATAATAATTTTTATCTAATTATTGATGGAGTAAGCAAAAATATAACAAAATCTATATGAAATCAAATGATACACATCATATAGTAATCAAATAAATTGTTTGTTCTTTATCTATTCTTTATTAAATTAGCAAATATCTAGTACTATATATTTACTAGTGTGACTTTTTATTAACTTGTCAATTATCTTAATATTTTGATAGTACTTCTCCTTTAATATAACATAGATATATATATATTTTCTTACTCTGAAAATATTTTTATTTTTTTAAACTTATGTTATACTGTTCAAAATTCTTCAATTGTCTAAATTTATCAATAAATTTTTTGCATAACATTTATTTATCTTTTATTTATTTTCATTAATCAAAAATATAAATATCATAAAGTTAACTTTATCCCGCTCTTTTTGTACATTCTTTCTACTGTAATATTTGATTAGATTTTTCATTTTGTATTTTACTGAAAGTTTAACTAATGTAATATTATTTTACTAAATTATAATTTTGAATTTATGAAATTATAAAGAGATAAGACTTTTATTATTTTATAAGAAGCTACCCGTATTTTTAATAATTATTAGTTTGTGTTACATATATAATGTGTTTATGTATAATATCCTAAGAGTTTTTATATTTCTTTATTTTTCATTATAAAATTATGATTTCTATCTATTAATTAAAATTTCCTGCATGACAAATTTAATTAGTATATACAATTTTACGCTATCGCCTGGAATTCTCATTTCCTTTATCATTCTTACTTTATGACTCTTTTTTTTATTATGATTTCAGTTATGTGTATATGTACGACTTTCTTGTCATAATTTTAATTATAAGTCTTATATTTTTATATTTTTCACAAATTTATATTTTTTTTTCCTTCCTTATTGAAATGTATTATTCATTACTTAATATTATTATATTATTATATGAATATTTAATAAATTACTAGTTCAATATAATAAAATAAATATAATTTTGCATTACTTTTCAAATGTTGTATTACCATATGAATTGTTATTCAAAGACTTTATCATCTCAAAAAATTAATTAGTCTATATATTTTATATTTCTCTACATTAAAGTTATTTATTTATATATTTGTTTCTTTTTATGATAGTTTTCTTAAAATATATAACTAATATTAACTAACCTAACTAATTTTGTCCTAAAATTTAACAATTGTTAAATTTTTATTATGACACTTAGTATCATCATATTGATTTGCTTCTCCTATTCTATATAGAATATAGATATAAAATGTGTGTCAAAGCTCAAGAGTGAAATAAGATACATTAATCGATTTCTCATCGTTATGCTCAAAATACAAGCAATTTAAGAAGTTTCAATCCATTTAGACCAAATTCATCTGAAGTATCTTAATAACTATTTTTCATCATATGATATATTCAATGATGCATTTAAAGGTAAAATTACGAAACGTGAAAGACTTGAAATTATATAAATACTGTATGAAGTTGAATTCTTTTCTGATTTTGTACACACCTTCCCATGAACAAAAAATTCTTTCTACCATTTTGAAATAATTCTAGAGCTAAAATAATTAGGATGGAAGCGAGTGTCAACTGTTTTAGAATTTCTAACTATCTCCCTAAAACGAAAAAAGGAGGATATCTTATTAGCTATGCTATTGCAAAAGTCTCAAGTGTCGCGTTTGATAGATCTTCCTGTTTACCCGTAAAACAGTACAATTGAATTTGTACGTGGTAGATAAACAAGTGAATCGATTTGATCCCAGAATGATAGATAAATTAGACAATAATATAAAACTTGTGTCGAAATCGAGAGAAGACAATTGAAATCTTGATTTCGGGAGCAGAGCTTCCAAAGGAAGTAATAACAATATTAATAAGCAAGAAGATAAAATATTATTGAGCGTTTGGACAGAATGTTGTATTAGCCTCTCTTAAATGGCAATTATGAGGGCCACTGAAGAACGTGTACCGGTGGGCAGTGAATGCCATATTTTCTGTAACAGGCCGTACACTTAATGGTATATAATATTATCAATTAAATGCTACCGGGTGGCAGTTTTTAACTCGCCTTTATGAATACCACTCTCTTCGAGATCGTTGTCTCAGACTTGATTGCCTTCTGTATTCGGCTCCACCTGTCGCTTTCTTGGGTGAACATTAAATATGAGCATATGTTACCCTATACAGATAGTCCTCCTACTTTTAGTGACATAACCTTATGTCATTGGGAAGTTGGTAAAGATATCTTTTTTGGAGGGAAATTCTCTGACCCCCTTTGAAAAGTTTCTGATGGTTGATTAGATGCATATCTCTCCGCATTTAATGCTCCAAACACACGTCATCCCACAATTCAGCAATACTTTTGCTAGTTATCGAGGTAATTATGCTCATGATTTTAGTTGCATGTTCCTTTATTTATATGCATTAAACTTCTCCATTTACACTTCATAACTTAACAAACTCTCTCGAATACTCTTTACTCAACTCATACTTTTCTTCAACTTTCTATAATCCTCTCCTTCAAAAAAGCCCTTTTCACCGTTGTGATAACAATGGCCTCCTCTTCCATATATCTCAGTTCCTCAAAGAGCAAAGGTACTACTGATGATGCTGCTCCCCCCATGGTGAGCACCAATATTCCAAGAAAACTCATCAGCACTAAGGACTTCGAAGAGAAGTATCCTTCCACTAACCCTCGCACGTGGGTTGTTGGTGTGTATCCTTATTCTATCTGTCCTTCCAGCATTCCTACTGTGAAGGAAGATTGTTGTTGCCAATATTTAAACATCATCGCTCATAACCCGGCAGAGAGGATAACCTTACTTAAGTAAGGTTTCACGTATTTTTACATGTACCCCTTCATTTTTGTACCGTTCTCCTTGAGCGTGGAGGTCGACTCCGATATCATAGTTTTCTGCATCCATTACCAGATATGCCTGGAATAGGTAAGCCCTTCTATATGGAGGACAGTTTCTTGTCTCCGACATCTATGCCAGGAGATGGGAGAAGAGTTATCCCTGGCTCGATTAATGAACATGTATTCCCCAAAGATTTTCCACGGGAAAATGATAAATTTAAGCAAACGTGGCCACCATGATTTGCTAGTGAGCATGGATGATGACAATGATTGTGGGTGGATGGAACAATTCGTTGCAATTGCCGCAAGGGATATCATTCTGGCCACAATTCCATCATTTTCGGAATTATGGAACAGCACTCGTAAGTTCACCATTTTTCTTTTCTACTAGTTAAAGATTCTTCCATGTTATTATTGATCCCTGTTCTTTAACTTATTTCACCAACTCGATGTCTACCACCTAGGGTTGAAGGCTTGGAGCAGTGGATTCAAAAGATTTTGGATGCCACTACACCCGAGACTAGCACGTGGAAAAAACTTGCCCTTAAATATGGGTGGAAGGCCAAAACTCATGGTAGGCTGAACTCATCTTGTCTTTACCTTCCATATAGGAAAATCGATTAGCTCGTCTCTCCTGTTGAATTTAGGTATACCCCAGGGCTCAATTGTCGTCCTCGAGGAGGACATGTTAGCTGATCCGGCTGATGCGGCGAGGCTGCTACATGAGGCATTCACCCGAACAGGCATCTCTAGGCCTACTTCTGGTGCAAGTTCTTCTTCTTGGAGTCCCCGATCGAAGAACAACCAACTAAAAAGGCGAAGGGCATCGTACTTGAGCCATCCACAGATGTCATGGTAACGAGCGCCGCGATCGAGCCGGCCATAGACACTACAGTGATCGACGATGATGGAGGAAGTAGTGATGAGGGAGCTTTTCTACATAGAAGACGACGACCTTCATAAGCTCAACAGCATGCTCAATATGTTGATCTAGTCACACTGATCGAGGACGAGGCCTCGGTATTCTAAGAGGGTATAATGTAGTGGAAGATGCCGATTCTTGATTTTGAGTCCTAGTCGTTATTCCCAATACCATGAGGCTGGATACCAGATCTCTCCCGTCCTCTATTGATGAGAAACCAACAACTAGCACTGTTGTTTCTTTTCAACCTACAACGCCATCAGCTTCACCTCCTTTTTCACCAACTCTACCTTCACCACCAGCAATTACGACATCATCTCCACCCGCCGGAGTTTCCCGAGAGGAAGATGTCCCTCTTTTACAGTCCCCAGTTCATTGGAATTTGGGGTATAATTATTTTTCCCCCTTTGAAGATTCCCAAAGAAGGAAGAGCGTTACCTTCTCGGTTTCTACCAGATGCCATCTACTGTCCCAGTGGATGGAACTTGCAAATTATTTGAAGCTTCTGGCTTTAGAAAAAAAGACAGGAATACAATCTCTTGGGAGAGTGTTTGCTGAACAATGCCATGTACAATGTAGCGGCGGTATAATATCTATTTCGTTAAATATTTCTTCTATCTTTGTTAAGGCAGGTTTTTGAGTTTGCATTTTTATTTTGTAGGCTAACTTCCTTGCTTCCGAGGTACTTCAGGGGTTGATTCTTGATAAGGAGGAACTTAACTCCGAGCGGGATCAATTGTTAGCTGAGCGAGATCAAATTACTGCTCGTCCCTTGGAACTGGAACCACGAGCTGCTAAGGCCACTGAATTGGAGGTTTGATTGTAGAAAAGTGAGAAAGAGGTAGTGGCCTTTATCCAAGTTACTGCCCAGTTAAGGGTACAATTTGAAAATCTTGGGCAAAGTGGGTCGAGATTTATAATGTCGTTCTTGCTGCATCTGATCGCGAGCTTGCCTCTATTGAAAGATCGAATAATTTGGATGCAGCCTAGAACTCCAAAGCTGAAGACGTTACTGCTATAAAGGAGAAGTATTATCAGTTGGAAAGGAGGCATAAGAGAGTCATACATAACAATAAAATTTTCAACTCCACTGTCCGTAACCTCGATGTCAGCCTCAGGGCTACTAGATACAAGTAGGGTAACCTTCAACCAAGGTTAACCATCATAAAGAAGAACTCCAGCACCGTGAGGTTTCCCTTATTGTTGAAAAATATATTCTATGTATAGAATGAGGAGAAAAACCTTGGAAGATGCCAAAGAAGACATCATTAACTTTGATGCCAAAATTATTAAGGCCCGTGAGCTGGAGACAACTGCCCCAAAGGGTTTTTCGGTCCAGCCTAGTGCCACCAACTCATCTAGTTCAGGTTCGAGTTGTCAAAAACTAAAGAAGAACTTGAAGGTGTAGATGCTGAAGACACAAATCGTAATGGCAAAAATATTGAGCCGATGGCAGATTCGCCCACTTTTTTTGGGGGTGCTGATACTGCTCTTCCTGCCGATTCAGAGGGTGCAGTAGTTTAGCTTTTTGCTTTATTTTCTTTTTCAAACTTTTTTATTTATGCTACTTGGCATGTTCGCTGTGAATAGAAGTACTTTTTCATTTAAGCATTGTGTAAGTTTTCCTCTTTACGTACTTTTTGTTTAAGTATTTGTGCAAGTTTTTCTCTTTGCATCGAATTGTGCAAGGCTTCGGGTGTATTTTCCCACCAAAGCATTTGGATTCCGAGCTTAAGTTCTTCCGAAATAAACCCTTTACCGTAAGGCTTTCATAAGAGAGGACTCTCTTATATTTATGGTGCTCTTGAAGAGGACGTCTCTTGTTCATTACGCCACTAGCATTTGAAGTACCTATTTAACTTTGAAATAATAAAATTAATTCATTGCTCAGACAAGAAATAAGATAAAAATAAAAGGACTTTACTTTATTCCTTCCATTTTCAAAAGTACATAAACATTCGTTATGCTAAAACCAAATTTCCATTACTTGTGGCTAACTTGTATAACTTGTTTCTACGAGGCTGGTCGGGCGGTCCCCGATCACGATGATAAAACTTTGTTCCCAGATTTTCTAGTCTCAGTCGATGTGGCAGTCATTGTTTTTGTATTCTCATATCATCCCTCACAGTGTTCGAATGCGAAGAATGCGATTTTGAACACTGGGCGTTTTGCACCTTTGAAGACTCCACTAGTGAATGGTCAGATAATCTTTAGTTTGGTAGCAAACTTCACCTCCTCTTAGGAACTTTTGATATCGAGCTAAAGATTATCTAACAATTCCCCAGTGGCTTGCTCTTGTGAATGATCGTGTAATATTTGTCTGACAACAAACTTTATTTCCTGGTAGGAACTTTGCTACCGAGCAAAAGAATATCCAACCGCTCCACATCGGCTCATTGCTTGCATGCCTTGTCATTTAAAGGTCTTATTTCTACTGAATATGCTTTTCGTTGCAGCCTTTTTAAAAACATTGCTAGAAAAATCCAAATGGGACAAAAACTGTGCAAAGGGAAAAAGAGTGCAGTACATACTTTCAGTATAGGTGAGGTTCTTTAGCAATAGTATCTTTTGAGGTGTGCCACATTCCAATTGATCGACAAACTTACTCCATCTTGATTTTTCAATTCGTATGACCCTTTCCCAGTGATAGCTAAAACCCGATTGGGGCCTTCCCACGTTGGACCCTGCTTCCCTGCATTGAGCTCCCAGGTGTTCTGAGTTACTATCGTTAAACCAAATCTCGCACTTTGAAATAATGGAGGTTGGTTCGTAGATTGTAATATCTTTCCATTCTCTCGTTTGGTCTGTCATCCTTATACGTGCCATGGTCATGCGTTCATCGAGCAGCTCCAATTTGATCAACATTTATTTATTAGTTGTTGTAGACATGTGATTTTTGACCATCCCCGAGAATTTTCACTTTTTTAGCGTAAATATTTAATTTAGGTCTAATATAGCTATTTTAGCTAATTTTGACTCTTTTACTTTATTTTCGTCACAAAAGAAAAAATTACAAAAAATATATATATATTTTAGTTTATGTATTTCTCATAAACTTGGAAAATACAAAAATAGTACTTTATATTTTTATCATTATATAATTTCGAAAATTACAAAAAATAGTTTCATTAATATTTTGTAGCTATTTTAATCTTTTAAAAATACAAAAATAGTACTTTATATTTTTGTCTTTATAAAAACGAAAATTACAAAAAAAAAATAGTTTTATTAATGTTTTGTAGTTATTTTTAAACTTGAAAATACAAAAATAGTTTTGTTTTAATTGTCAATCTTATTTTTAGGGTTATTTTGCGTACGTAGTATTAATTAAATAATATGGTGTTCTTATTCTCGGTTCCGGGCAAAGAATAATATTCGGGTTCAAACTACCCATTTTTAGGTCTAATTTTCGGACCTAACCCATAATAATCCGAGTCCACCACACGTGGGGGACACACGTGGGGAACACGGACAGAACACGAGGAGAGGGGTCAGATTTTGGGGTCTCACGTTTTGAAAAGATAACCCACGTGAGACCCATGACATTTTGACTACATACACAAGGGAGGGATGGAGATCAGATTTTGAAGAAGGCTAACGTTTTGGGCAGGGGACTGTTCACCCATCTTCTTCAGGGGACAAAAAACCCCCAACAAAAAAACCTAACAGCCCGCCTCCACCCACCAGCAACCAGGCGACCCCTTCTCAGTTCCCACCAACGTCCAAACCCTTCTTCTCGACGTTAACCAGCCGCCACCCTAGCACCACCCCAACCCCGTCGTCGAACCAGCTCCCAAACGACCAGCCTCACGTCTTCCTCACCAAACGACCCTCACCTGTCCGTCGACCTCCAGTCGCCTATCATCCCCACATCGCCCAGCAGTACATCTCCATAGTTATAGGTATTTAATTTCGCCTTAATTAATAACATCTCTTCGAGATCATTGCCTTCAGACTTGATTGTCTTCTGTCTTCGGCTCCATAATTTACTTTCTCATGTGAATATTTAATATGAACATATTTTACCGTATACAGTTCTTTCAACAAAGTGATTGACCAATCATCAATAATTTATATAGATGGTGATCCTTTGTAACGACTTGATCAGTCATTTTGCGTAATAGTACCCCTTTTCTCTTTGGATGCTTCACATATGTGTATTTATGGTTTCTGACTTATAAGGTTGATTAGATTCGTTTGGGAAGATTTCGGGTTGAATTGGACCCTTTGGCTCTTGGATTAAAAAGCCTAAGTTGATTGTACTGACCAATGGTTGACTTCTGTGAAAACAACCCCAGGAATGATATTTTTATCGATCTGATAGCTCCGTTTCATGATTTTTGACCTGGGTGTATATGTGGAATCGAATTCGGAGGTCCGTAGGTTGATTTGTATTGCCGAAAATTTGAAATTTATGGTATAAAGGTTTCCCTATATTTGGCTATCAAGTTTGGAATTTAGTTATAGGACTTGCAATAGGCCCATTATGCTATTTAGAACTTGTCTGCAAAATTTGGTATCAATTGGAGTTGATTTGATAAGATTCGTACGCTTAGTTGCAATTCTAGAAGTTTTTTAACTTGATTTTGAAATTCATGAGTTTTGGTATCAGATTCGTAATTCTAGATGTTATTTTTGTGTTTTAATCATGATAGCTAGTTTGTATGGTGTTTTTATACTTATGTGGATGATTGATTTGGAGCCCTGAGGGCTCAGATGAGTTTCAGACGTGATTCAGAACGTTTTGGACCGAAAACAAAAAATCTGGTGTGCTGGTACGCTGATGTCGCAATTGCGAGCACCAACTTCATAATTGCAAACATGGTAGTGGAAGCCCAGGTGTCGCAATTACGATACCTGGTTCACAATTGCGAGGACTGTCAGGATTGTGGTAGGCTCACATTTGCGACAATTGTGTCTCATTTTTTATGAGGATAGGATTCGCAAATGCGAAGCAACCGTCACAATTGTGACTTCCTCTTAGGCTGTCAATGCCCGTATTCGCAAGAACTTCTTCGCCGTTGCAATTTTTTACAATTACGAACCCAGTGTCACAAATGCGACATTTGCAACTGAACAATTGTTAGAAAAGTCGGGATTTAGGTCACCTTTATCATATTTTAGAACCTTAGACTCGGTAGGAGGCGATTTGGAGAGGAAATTTTCATCTACAAACATTGGGTAAATGACTAAAATAGATTTTCACCAATACTTCATAATTTTGTCTTTGATTTAACATCAAATTTATGAGAATCAAATAGGAAAATTCGGAAATGTTGTCAAGTTTTTGAAACATTAAGAATTGTATTTTGAGAGTCGATTTGGACTCGAATTTGAAAACTAATCATATATATGGACTCGTGGGATTATGGATTGTCAGAATCTACCCTTGGACCTAGGTTTTGACCGGATGGGTATGGGGTCAAATGTTGTTGACTTTATGGAAATTTTGTTAAAGATCAAAGTATATATTGTAATTGTTTTCCCTTTCATTATTTGATAATATTAAGTCACTATCGGTTAGATTTGAGTCGAGTGGATATGAAGTTTAGGGGAAAAGTAATTTTTGAGGGTTGAGTTGACCTAGTTGAGGTATGTAGCTTGCCTAATGTTTTGTGGGTACTACCCCTTAGGATTTTGGTTGATTGGGCTATTTTTGTTGGGTGAAAGCCGTGTACGTAAGGTGACGAATGGGTACACCGTCTATATGTACTATTTGACCAGTTTTGTTTATTTAGACTCTTTCTATACCTTTAACTGAATTTCCATAACATGTTTTATCTCTCATTATTAATCTGCTCTTACAATCTTTATTTGTCATTCTTAACACTTGTTCCACCTCTTACTTATTATTTGCTCATATATGCTTTAGTTGAAATTATTGTCTTCCTTATTGTCTTTCTATCTCTTCAATTGTAGTAGTACTTTTAATAATGGTTGTTATTTCATGGAATATCTTCTTGTTGAGTTATTGGTGTTGAAGTTGTAAAAGTCATTATCATATTGAAGTGAAGTTGTTAATTGTTGCGATATCTTTTTTGTTGAGTAAATCACATTTATTTTGTTATTGTTGAGATTCTTGTACACATTGTGATTGTCCAATGTGCCATTTGTTGTGGAAATATTGGTATTGTTGATTCTTTTGGAAAGTCATGTCATATGGGCACTTGTGGTGCGAGTTGTGATTAAATATTGATACACATGAGATGGTATAAGTCTAGGGTTGATATGCATACGGTGAGATAAGATGGGTTTGATACACATGTTGCTAGTAGGGAAACCACTTGAAGTCATGCGGTGAGATAAGGTGAGCTAAAACGCGGGTAGGTATTTCAGAAAAATAATTTTCAAATCTAAATATAAGGCTCCCTGGTGATATAAGGAAATATTGTGATTGAAATTGTAAAATGTGAATATGAGGCGGTACCTTAATTTTGATTCTCATTATGCATTTCACATTGAAAACGGTTATTGGTTGAACAGTTCTTGTTGCGTTTATTATTTCTTATCTTACCAGTTTATCCATATTTTATTATTCGTATTTCTTATTATCTGTTTCCTTCTTGTTGACTTTTTGCTTAAATTTTGTCATTACTTTACATTACTAAACTGCTTTGTTATCATTCATTTCTCTGCTTTCCATTACTTCTCATTATTATATTTTTGTTCTATTTATCATGTCCTAGTAGGTGTCCTGACTTGGGCTCATCACTACTCTACCAAGGTTAGGCTTGATACTTATATAGTACCATTGTGATGTACTCATACTACGCTTCTGCACATCTTTTGTGCAGATCCAAGTATGTTTGCTCGTACTCAACGCTAGTGATTCGTCGGCTAGCTACTTTTTGGAGACTTTAAGGTATACTTGCTTGACGTCTGCAGGCCTCGAAGTCACTTTATGTTTTTCGACTTTCCACAATTAATTCTTGTTCCAAAACTATATTTTATTACAAAACTATTAGTACATTCTTGTAGAGCTTATGACTCAATTTAACCAGATCTTTGAAATTATTGTTAGATGTGTTGTTGAGATTTATTGTGATAGTGTAATGGTTTAAACTTGATATTTTATTATTATTTCCGCTATTTTCCTTTACATATTAGGCTTACCTAGACTAGATGCTATTACAACACCCTAAGGTGGGAAATTGGGGACATGTCAAGTTGGTATCAGAGCTCTAGGTTCATAGGTTTTACTAGTCATAAGTATATTTAGTAGAGTCTTGTGGATTGTTAGGAAATTCCACTTCTTTGATTCCTTATCATGCAAATTGGTTGGAATCGAAATGTGAATCATTTATTTTTTATTCTCTCATAGAGGGTGAGGACACGCACTGTTAGATCCATCGATCAGACGCCCGTGCCCTGCTAGAGATGCGAGAGGCCGTGTCCGGGGTAGAGGTCGGGGAGGGGTACGTGGTGCATCTAGAGCATGTACTTGATCAGCGAGCCACAAGTAGCTCTGGTTGGAGGAGAGGCACCCGAGGCACCTATTGTCATCCTTGAACTTCAGGAGACCCTAGCACAGTTCTTAAGAATGTTCAGTACTCTAGCTCAGGTGGGGTTGATCACCGACCACATCTGAAGCTGGGGGAGTAGCTCAGACTCCCACGGCTCGTACACCAAAGCGGAGGGTCCATGTTGATCAGTTCCCGTAAGTTATGCCAGCGCAACCTGTTGTTTCGATTTAGCCCGAGGTTAGGCCAGTGACACCTAATGAGGAGCATATTAGACTTGAGAGGTTCAAGTAGTATCATCCTCTTACTTACAACAACCTAGTTACAATTGGCGCATAACGTATTCTAAAGAAGTGCCACCGTATTTTCCGCACTACGGGTATTGTGGAGATGAGAGGAGTTTCTTTTACTACATTCCAACTGTCAGGAGTAGCGTATCAGTGGTGATGGGCTTTTGAGGTGGCTAGCCTAGCGATGTAGCTTCACTCACATGGACTTAGTTTGCAGAGATATTCTTTAAATAATTTGTTCCCCAAACTCTTTGGGATGCATGGCGAGTGGAGTTTGAGCAGCTACACCAAGGTACTATGATAGTGTCATAGTATGCCATTAGATTCAGTGAGTTGTCCATACATGCACCTACATTGGTTAGTGCAGTGAGAGAGCGAGCCCCCCGATTCATCGAGGGGCTTAACTATGGTATTAGATTCGGTATGGCTTAAGAGTCGGAGATAGATACCCTGTATTAGTAGGAGATAGAGATTGTGCGGAGGTTGGAGGGCATGTAGGGTCGTGAGAGGGAGGACAGGGAGGTCAAGAGGCCTCGAGATTCTGGAGGGTATAGTGGTGCTCACGCCCTTACTTCAGCCCATCTTGGTAGACGCCAAGTGACCCACCTAGTTCATTCAACACTTCTAGCTTCTACTGGTACTCCATCTATCCCGGGGTCTCAGATTGAACATTTTTCTCAACTACTATCTAGTGCACCTCCTGCATAGGGTACCTTCAGCATTCAGTCTAGCTAACTAGGCCATGGCCAGTATCAATAGACACACCCACCAAGAGCTTATTTCAAGTATGGTGATACCCGAGATATAGTGACGGACCGTCCCAAGTTCAGGAGGGGTGAACCTCCACAGACAGCTCATGCTCCCCATATTCCACCCGATCCGTAGACTTCACAGGTCATGGTTGTTACTTTAGTTACCGCTCCACCTGCACAGCCAACTAGGGGTAGATTTCTCCCTAGAGAGAAGTCTAGGCCAGATTCTATGCTTTTTCGGGTAGGACGGATGTGGTCGCATAAGTCATCACATGTATGGTTCCGGTTTGTCATAAGAATGCAACAGTCTTATTTGATCCAAGATCCACTTATTCATATGTTTCATCTTACTTTGCTCTGTATTTGGATATTTCTTGTGATTCTTTGAGTTTTCCTATTTATGTGCCCATGACTCTAAGAGTTTCTATTATTGTGGACCGTGTGTATCGGTCGTGTTTAGTTATTATTGGTGATTTTGATATCAGAGTTTATATGTTATTACTCAATATGGTAGACTTTGATATGATATTGGGCATAGATTGGGTGTTCCTCTATCACACTATTATATATTGTCACGCCAAGACTGTGACATTGGCTATGCTAGGTTTGACATGATTTGAGTGGAGGGGTATACAGGATCATAGTCCTAATAGGGTTTTGTCCTTCATTAACATATAATAGATGGTTGAGAAGGGTGTGAGGCATATTTAACCTTTGTGAGGGATGTAAGTGCTGATACTCCTGTCATAGAGTCAATTCCAGTAGTGAGAGATTTCCATCCGATAGAGATATAGATTTTGGTATTGATTTATTTTCAGGCACTCAGCCCATTTCTATCACACCTTATCGATGGCATCAGCTGAGTTGAAGGAGTTATAGGAACAATTGAAAGAGTTGCTTGATAATGATTTTATTCGGCTCAGTATGTCACCTTGGGGTGCCCCAATTCTGCTTGTGAAGAAGAAAAATGGTTCTATGCACATGTGTATTAATTATCGACAGTTAAACAAGGTTACAACGAAGAACATGTATCCATTGTCGTGCATTGATGACTTATTAATTGGCTACAGGGTGCTAGAGTGTTCTTAAAGATTTATTTAAGGTCATGGTATCATCGACTGAAGATTTGGGATTCAAATATTCAGAAGAATGCCTTCAGGACTCGGTATGGTTACTATGTGTTCCCTGTGATGTCATTTGGGCTGACCAACACCCCAGTAGCATTTATGCACCTAATGAATAGTGTATTCCAGCCATATCTTGATTCATTTGTCATTGTGTTTATTTATGACATGTTGGTGTACTCTCACAATGGGGATGATCATAAGCAACATCCGAGGATCGTATTCCAGACCTTAAGAGAGAGAAGAAAATGTATGCAAAATTCACAAAGTGTGAATTATGGTTTGATTCAGTGGCATATTTGGTGCATGTGGTGTCGAGTGAGAGGATCAAGGTAGATCCGAAGAAGAATGAGTCAGTTTAGAGTTGGGCTAGACCGTCTTCAGTTACAAAGATTCAGAGTTTTCTTAGTTTGGCCGAGTACTATTACCGTTTTGTAGAGAGTTTCTTATCTATTGTTGCACGTATGACCAGATTAACACAAAAGGGTGCTCCTTTTAGATGGTCTGAGGAGTCTAAGGTGAGCTTTCAAAAGATCAAGACTACTTTCACTACAACCCAATGCCGGTATTACTTACGTGTTTGGGGTCTTACATTATGTATTGTGATGTATTTCATATTAGGCTTAGCGTGTTGTTGATGCAAGACAGTAGGGTTATTGCCCATGCGTCGCGGATGCTAAAGGTGCATGAGAAGAATTATCCAATCCACGACTTGGAATTGGCATCTATTGTTCATGCATTGAAGATTTGGAAGCATTATATGTATGATGTCATATGTGAGGTCTTTACCGACCACTAGATTCTTTAGAATCTGTTCAATCAGAAAGGTACCTTGCGGTAGCGGAGATGGTTAAAGTTTATTAAAAACTATGATATCATCGTGAGAAGGTCGAAATGGTGGCCGATGCCTTGAGTAGAAAGGCAGAAAGTTTGGGCAGTTTATCATATCTACAATTTGCAGAGAGGTCACTAGCCCTGGATGTTTAGGCCTTGGCGAATCAGTTTGTTAGATGGTTGTTTCAGAGCCTAGATGGGTTCTTACTTGCATGGTTTCTCGGTATTCCTTATATGAGTGCATCATAGAGAATCAGTATGACGACCCCCATTTGCTTGTCCTTAAGGAAACGCTACAACATGGCGATGCCAAGGAGGTGTCTATCAGAGATGACGGTGTGTTTCACATGTAGAGATGGTTATGTGTGCCTAATATAGAAGGGATACGTCAGATGATTCTTGAGGAGGCCCACAATTTGCGGTATTCTATTCATTCGGGAGTCGCTTAGATATATTAGGATTTGAGACATCACTACAGGTGGAGGAGAATGAAGAAAGATATAGTAGAGAATGTGGCTCGGTGCCTGAACTGTCAGCAAGTGAAGTATAAGCATCAGAGGTTGGCGGATTTACATTAGAGACTTGAGATTCCTGAGTGGAAATGGAAGCGTGTTACCTTGGACTTTGTTGTTGGACTTCCACAGACTTTGAAGAAATTTGACGCAGTATGGGTGATTATGGACAGGTTGACCAAATCGGCTCATTTCATTCCGGTGGTGACTACCTATTCTTCCGATCAGTTGGCTCAGGTCTATATTTGTGAGATTGTTCGTCTCTAAAGTGTGTTGGTATCCATTATCTCTAATCGAGGTACGTAATTCATATTGCATTTCTAGAAATCTACGCAGCGCGAGTTATGAGCACGGGTTGAGTTGAGTACAACATTTCACTCCTAGACGGACGGGCAGTCCAAGCACACCATTTAGATATTAAAAGATATGCTTCGTGCATGTGTTATGAATTTCAGGGGTTCTTTGGATCAGTTATTGCCGCTTGTAGAGTTTGCCTAAAATAATAACCACCAATCAAGTTTTCAGATGGCTTCTTGTGAGGACCTATATAGGAGGCGGTGCCGTTCTCTAGTTGTTTGGTTTGAGCTAGGAGAGTCTAGGTTGTTGGTCATAGATTTGGTTCGAGATGCCTTGAAGAAAGTCAAGTTGATTCAGGATCAGCTTCGTAGTGCCCCGTCTAGATAGAAAAGTTATGTTGATCAGAACGTTCGTGATGTAGCATTCATGGTTAGAGAGAGGGTTTTTCTTCAGGTTTCACCAATGAAGGATGTGATGAGGTTCGGGAAGAAGGGCAAGCTGAACCATAGGTATATTTGTCCATTTAAGATCCTTGAGAGAGTGGGAGAGGTGTCCTACAAGCTTGCATTACCATCCAATTTATCGGTCGTTCACCCATTGTTCTATGTTTCTATGCTTCGGAAATATTATGGTGATCTTTTTCATGTATTAGACTTCAGTTCAGTCCAATTAGACGAAGATTTGACCTATGTTGAGGAGCTACTGGCCATCTTGGACAGGCAGGTTCGAAAGTTGAGGTCAAAGAGTATTGCTGTAGTGAAGGTTCAATGGAGGAGTCATCCGGTCGAGGAGGCGACCTGGGATACCGAGCACGACATGGGGAGTTTTTATGCATGTTCGAGGATAAACGTTTGTTTTAAGTTAGGGAGAATGCAACGACCCGACCGATCGTTTTGTGTAATTGTGCCCCAATTCCCTTTTGATTCTTCACACATGTGTATCTACTATTTTATGACATACGGGGCTGATTAGTTTCTTTTTGGAAACATTTTAGGTTGAATTGGACCCTTTGGCTCTTGGCTTAGAAGCCTAAGTTGATTATACTGACCAATATTTGACTTCTATGAAAACGACCTCGGAGCGGTATTTTGATGGCTCTGATAGCTTCGTATCGTGTTCTTTGGAATTTTGTAAAGATCAAAGCTTTATCTATTGTAATTATTTTTCCTTGCATTGTTTGATAATATTAAGTCACTTTTGGTTAGATTTTAGTCGTGCGAAGGCGAATTTTATGGGAAAAGTTATTTCTGAGGGTTGAATTGGCCTAGTTGAGGTAAGTATCTTGCCTAACTTTATGTAGGGGAACTACCCCTTAGGATTTGGGTTGATTGTGCTATTTTTGTTATGTGAAAGACATGTATACAAGATGATGAGTAGGTACACGGGCTATATGTGGTATTCAACCGATTTATTTTAGTTAGACTCTTTCCATACCTTTAATGGAATTGTAACAACATGCTTTCTCTCTCATTGTTAATCTACTCTAATATGCTTTATTTGTCATTGTTAACACTTGTTCCACTTCTTACTTGTTATTTTCTCATATAAACTTTAGTTGAAATTATTGCTTTCCTTATTGTCTTGTTATATCTTCAATTGTTGCATTACTTCTAATTGAGGTTGTTATTTCATGGAATATTTTTTTGTTGCGTTATTGGTGTTAAAGTTGTAAAATCCGTTATCACATCAAGGTGAATTTGTTAATTGTTGAAATATATTTCTTGTTGATCAAATCACATTTATTTTGTTATTGTTGATATTCTTGTACACATTGTGGTTAAGCGGCGGCTATTTATTGTGAAAGCAATGGTATTGCTGATTTTTTTTTTGCCAAGTTGTGGTATATTGTCACTTGTGGTGCGAGTTGTGATTATGTTGTGATATTGAAAAATATGCGATGGTATAAGGCTAGGGGTTGATATGCATGCGGTGAGATAAGGTTAACTTGATACATGTGTTGCTAGTAGGGAAACTACTTGAAGCCATGTGATGAGATTAGGTGGGCTAAAATGAGGATAGATACGGAAAAATAAGTTTCAAAAATAAATGTAAGGCTCTCGCTGTGATATAAGGAAAGATTGTGATTAAAATTGTGAAATGTGAATACGAGGGGTACCTCGGTTGTGATTTTGATTGTGAATTTTATATTTAAAAAGTTATTGGTTTAAAAATTCTTGGTTCTTTTTTATTCTTTGTCTTACAAGTTTTATCCGTATTTGATTATTAGTGGTTCTCATTATCTATTTCCTTCTTGTTGTCTTTTGCATAAATTCTGTTATTAGTTTACACTAATAGAAATTTGGTAAATACCGACCAAGAACCGACCAACTTTGGTCGGTAAAACAAATCGGCCAAAAACCGACCAAAATTGGTCGGTTTTTCAAAATATTTTAGTTTTAAATTTTTTTAACAAAACTGGCCAACTTTGGTCGGTTTTCTTTGGCGCAAAATTGAGGGAAACTATTTTTGAATCCCGAAAAATTTATTTTTCAAGAAACCGACCATCTTTGGTTGGTTTCTTGCAATTAAAATAAATAAAAATAATATTAAAAATCGACCAACTTCGGTCAGTAAATTCGGCCGGTCATTTTACAAAACCGACCAACTTTGATCGGTAATTTTATCTTTTAATAAAACCGACAATCTTTTGTTGGTTATTTTCATTAAAAAATACAATTAAAGAGTATAAACAAAAAAAAGACAATCTTAAAACAAATCCACGAATGGTCTAGTTTAAAACCACCATTAAAATACTGTCCAAGCATATTTTTTTGCATTTTGGTCGGTAATTGGCTATAACCGACCAAAGTTGTTCGGTTTTTTTGGTCGATATTTACAACATTTCTAACGGTGTTACGCAACTAAAATGCTTTGTTATCATTCATTTCTCTACTTTTTTCTAACGACCCGGCCGGTCGTTTCATGTTTCATCGCTCCGTTTTTTCTATTTCTGCTTTGTTATGCTTTTTTATCCGTATTATATGGTATCGGGTTAGTCGGTTTGAATACGGAATGGTTTTGGTAAGGTTTGAGACACTTAGTCTCTTTTGGGTAAGCTTAAGTTGGAAAAGTCAATCGGATATTGACTTATGTGAAAAAGGACTCGGATGCAAATTTTGTTGACTCGAATAGCTTTGGGAGGTGATTTGGGACTTATGAATGTGATCGGAATGCATTTTAGAGGTTCGGAGTAGCTTTAGGATTGAATTGGCGAAGATGGATTTTGGGTGCTTTCCGGTTGATATGCGAGATCTTGATATAAGTGTCGGAATAGAATTCCAGAAGTTGCAGTAGGTCCGTTGTGTCATTTGAGATGTGTGTGCAAAATTTCAGGTCATTTGGACGTGGTTTGATAGACTTTTTGATCAAAAGTGTAATCCAAATATCGGCAATTTGAGATTTAGAAGTTTGATTGTAGGTTTACTTTTGACTATCATGTTCAAAATTTGGTTTTGGGACTTGGAATAGGTCTGTTATGCTATTTAGAACTTGACTTTAAAATTTGGTATCAATTGGAGTTGATTTGATGGAATTCAGACGCTTAGTTGCAATATTAGAAGTTCTTGAACTTTACTTTGAAATCCATGCGTTTTAGTGTCTGATTCATAGTTCAAGATGATATTTGTGTACTTTGATCGTGAGATTTATGGATAGTAGGAAACTACTCTTGGACGCGGATTTGAAAACTAATCACATATATGTACTCATGGAGTTATGGATTGTCGGAAACTATTCTTGGATCGGGGTTTTGACCGAGCAAGCATGAGGTTGACTTTTGATCGCAAATGCGGCTTCTTGATCGCATCTGTGGTAGCGCATGTAAAACTTCTTCATCGCAGATGCAAAAATGGGCGCATTAGTGAAAACTGCAGATGAGGTGCATTTGACCATAGGAGAGTATCGCAGCAGCGGAGGAAGGGTCGTAGGTGCAAAAACCCTGGGCCAGAAAGTATATAAACCCTCCTTCATGATTTTCAGCCTTTCTTCACCATTTCAAATTGATTTTTGGAGCTTTTGGGAGATTTTTAAGAGGGAATCATAGGGGACTTTGTTAATGTAAGAATTTTGATCATAAAACTCGTCCCTATGGTGTTATTTCATTGATTATGTTTGAAATTTATGGAAACTTGTGGGTAAATTTTGAAGAAACTAGGGCTTGAGATTGGAGACCTAGAATTAGATTTGAGGGGTCATTTGTGGTTGAATTTTGGTAAATTTAATATGCATGAACTCGTAGGAAGATAAGGATTCCATTGATGTTAATTTTGTCAGATTCCGAGATGTGGGCCCGTGGTCGAGTTTGGTTATTTTCGCGATTCATGTCGTATATTCATTATTTTTGCATGGTCCTCGTTCCCTTATCATATTTTGACGCCATGATTCTGATTTTGGTTAGATTCGAGGGGAGTTGAGGCCAAGACGAGAGGCAAAGGCATCACGGGCTAGAGATTGGACCGGATAGAGGTAAGTAATAATTGTAAATGGTGTCATGGGGTTACGAAACCCCAGATTTCATATCATTGAGCTAGTTTGAGGTGACGTACACGCGAGATGACGAGTGTGGGGCCGTGCACCAATGTGGATTATGACTTAGTCCGTCCCGCATGACTATTTATCTACGTATTTGATTGAAAATTGTTTGCAATCATCATGTTTTGGGTTGAATACCATATTTGGGCCTCGTGCCAAGATTTTTACCACTATTCCTCACTGTTTTGACGTAGTACTTGTATTCAGTCATGCTATATCATATTGTTTTTCCCAACTTCGCCATTTTTACTCATTTTTTATATTTTAAATGATATTTTGGCCTGAGCATCATATTTTACTGTTTCCCGTGTGGCTTGTGAAATTTTGACTGAGTAAGGCCGAGGGCCTATGTTGTGAGGATAATCGGGCTACGCGCCACATCATATGATACTGATTCTCATATATGAGAGGCCGAGGGCCAGATTTATTATGCCACAAGGTGGCTTGTGATTGATATGAGGCCGAGAGCCTATTGATTACTCCACGAGATGGCTTGTTATTGCTCTTAGACCATAAGGAGGCCCTCCCGGAGTTTGTATACTCCTAGTGAGCGCAAGTACCCAGTTTATGATGTGATATAGCCCGAGGGGTTGATGTTGTTCCATGTTATTGCACGATGGGCAAGTTCGAGTGATTGTGAGACAGCCCGAGGGACTGGTTCTGTTGGTATTTTTCCTGAAGGGCTGATTTGTGTTTCTATCTTTTCTATTTGTTTTCATTCACTTGTTTGAACTGCTGAAAGATGGTTTAAAGAGATTTTTCTAAACTAAGAAGTCTTCATGAGCTTTTGCTGTTTTACTGTATTGTGTTGGTTTTACACTGCCTTATTGTAGCATTTTTCTGTGTATTTACGTGTTTTCTTATCGTGCAACTACCATTACTTTTATTACTTACTGAGTTGGCATACTCACATTACTCCCTGCACCTCTGTATGCAGATTCAAGAGTCTCGGGTCACACTAGCGAGGGCTGATTTGCTTCTAGTAGACTTGTTTGGAGTTGACTAGGTAATTGTTCGGCGTTCGCATCCCAATGCTTCGCGTTCCTACCTTTATTTTGTTTGTTCTAGTTTTGTATTAGACTATGTTGTCTTTCCATACTCTTAGACAGATTTTAGATACTCATGACTGGTGACACCCCGATGACAGGATGTGTTTGTTTCCGCATTTGTTTTATTTCACTCTATTTTTGGATTTATCACTTATTAGTGACATAATTAATTACTATTATAACTCTCAATTGGTTTGGGGGATTATGTCTGCTGGCCTTCTTTCACGAGAGGGCTCCATCACGATCGGTTTAGGTTTAGGGTCGTGACAAGTTGGTATAAGAGCCTAGGTTACATAGGTCTCATGTGTCATGAGAAGGTTTAGTAGAGTCTTGCGGATCGGTACTGAGACGTCTGTATTTATCCTTGGGAGGTTGCAGAACCTTTAGGAAAACTTTAGATTCTTGAAATTCTTGTCGTGCGAATCTGTTAATCTGAGTACTAAACTTCTGTTATTCTATTCTCTCACAGATGGTAAGGACATGAGCGACCAGTCAGGATGGACGAACACTAGTACCACCATCTGGGGCAACTAGAGTCCGAGGACGCGGTCGAGGCCATGATATGGGCAGAGGTGTAGCCCCCACAGCAGCTGGGGCAGCACCTGCAGATCCACCAGTTGCCCCAGTTCAGGATCAGGTCCCAGTTGTGGATGCTCCAGTAGAACTAGATCAGGCACCAGCTATGCCCATTGTGATTCCAGACCTTCAGGAGAACTTGGCCTAGATCTTGACCGTGTGTATGACTCTTGCTCAGGCGGTCGCAGTTTCTACTACCGCAGCCACTTATCAAATCGGAGGAGGTACGCAGACTCCCCCCGCCCGCACACCTGATCAGGTTGTTCAGGGATTGCAAACACCAGAGGCACCAGAGGCACCACTGGCCCAGCTAGTGGCAGCTGCTCAGTGTTATGTAGCTCCAGTTATGACACAGGACGAGCAGCGCAAATTGGAGTGGTTTGGCAGACTCCAGCCTCCAACTTTCAGTGGTGTAGAGGGCAAGGATGCCTAGGGTTTCTTGGATAGATATTAGGGGATTCTTCGCACCGCAAGTATTCCAGCGATCAGCGGGTTCTCATTCATGCCTTTTTAGTTTACGGGAGCTGCCTTCAATTGATAGGAGGCATATGAGAGGCGTAGGCCTACTGGTGCAGTGCCTCTTACTTGGCAGTTGTACTCTGCTCTCGTTTTGGAGAAGTATGTGCCACAGTCCTGCAGGGAGGAGATGCGTAGGTAGTTTGAGCAGTTGCTATAAGGGGATATGACTGCGACACAGTACAAGATGAGGTTCTCAGAGTTAGCTCGTCACTCTATTTGGTTGGTTGCTACGGAGAGAGATAGGATCAAGAGGTTCGTTGATGGCCTTACATATTAGCTTCGGATTCTCATGATCAGGGAGAGGGTGTCAGGTGCTACATTTGAGGAGGTTGTTGATATCGCTTGTGAGATTGAGTCATTTTGTCGCCAGAAGCGCGAGGAGAGGGAGGCCAAGAGGCCTCGCGGATCTGATAGTTTTGGGGGTGCTCCTTCGAAGGGTCAGTTTCAGCACGGTAGAGGCCACCCATTCAGGCATGCCCAATCAGCTCATCTAGGTTATCGTGGGGCATCATCGGGCCATGGTTCCCACGGTTCTCAGCAGGGTCATTCCTCACTCAGTGCCCTTCCAGCCCAGGGTTCATCCCGTGCTCCATTGGTTCAGGACTCTTCTACGCCAGGTGCGTCTGCTAGTCATTCTAGTTCTAAGGGTCCTGTTCAGTCCTTGTCTCCAACACCTGGAAGTTATTATGAGTGTAGAGAGTTGGGACATAAGTGGAGGCAGTGCCCTCGTCACCTTGGGGGTTCATATAAATAGAGAGGTCAGCCCTCGACTTCGGCACTAGTTACTTCACCATCCAACCAGCTAGATAGGGGTGGAGGACAGTCATCTAGGGGTCTCCCAATACGGGGAAGTCAATCCGGTGGTGGTCAGGCCTATTTCTATGCACTTCAAACTAGACCTGATATTGTTGCTTCAGATGCGGTGATTACAGGTATTATCTCGGTCTACCGCAGAGATGCCTCTATGTTATTTGATATTGGCTCTACATTCTCTTATGTGTCATCTTATTTTTCCCATTATTTGAATATGCCCTGCGAGTCTCCCATTTCTTCTATTCATGTCTCTATGCTAGTGAGAGATACTGTTGTGGTAGACCGTGTGTACTGGTCATATGTTATGTCTATTGGGGGTTTGGAGACCCGAGTGGATCTTCTATTTTTATGTATGGTAGACTTCGATATGATATTGGGCATGGATTGGTCATCTCCGTGCCTTGCCAGTTTAGACTATCATGCCAAGACAGTGACGTTAGTTATGTCGGGCGTGCCATGGATTGAGTGGCAAGGTTTGTCTAATTATGTTCCCAGCAAGTTAATGTCATTCTTGAAGGCCCAGTGTATGGTTTGAAAAGGTTGTCTTTCATACTTAGCATTTGTGAGGGATGTCAGTGCAGAGACTCCCAGCATTGATTCTGTTCTAGTTATGAGAGATTTTCCCGATGTGTTACCTATAGTCTTGTCGAGCATGTCGCCGGATAAGAAATTGATTTTGGTATTTATCTGGTACCGGGCACTCAACCCATTTATATTCCACCATATCGTATGGCAATAACAGAGTTGAAGGAGTTGAATGAACAACTTCAAGAGCTCCTCGATAAGGGTTTCATTCATCCTAGTATTTCTCTATAGGGTGCACCTATTATGTTTATGAAGAAGAAGGATGGCACCATGAGGATGTGAATTGATTACAGGCATTTGAACAAGGTCACGATTAAGAGCAAGTATCCCCTGCCTCACATTGATGATTTGTTCGACTAGCTTCAGTGAGCGAGGGTGTTCTCCAAGATTGATCTTCACTCACGGTATCACCAGTTAAAGATCTGGGACTTAAATATTCTCAAGACAGCTTTCACAACCCGATATGGTCACTATGAGTTCCTTGTGATGTCTTTTGGGATGACCAATGCCCCATCCGCATTAATGCATTTGATGAATAGTGTGTTCCAGCCTTATCTCGGCTCATTCATTATTGTTTTCATTGATGATATTCTTGTATACTCGTGTAGCCAGGAGGAGCGCGCAGAGCATTTGAGAGTGGTGTTGCAGAGATTGAGGGAGGAAAAGCTTTATGCAAAGTTCTCCAAATGTGAGTTTTGGCTAAGTTCAGTGGCTTTCATGGGGTACGTGGTGTCCAGCGAGGGTATTCAGGTTGATCCGAAGAAGATAGAGGCAGTTCAGAGTTGGCCCCTACCATTCTCAGCGACAGAGATTCGTAGGTTCCTTGGTTTGGCGGGTTATTACCGCCAGTTTGTTCAAGGATTTTCATCTAGCGCATCGCCCTTGACCAAGTTGACTCAGAAGGGTGCTCCATTTCAGTGGTTAAATGAGTGTGAGGAGAGCTTCTAGAGGCTCAAGACTTCCTTGACCACAGCTCCAGTGTTAGTATTGCCATCAGCTTCAGGTTCATATATGATGTAATGTGATGCTTCGAGAGTGGGTGTTGGATGTGTATTAATGTATGAGGGTAGAGTTATTTCTTATGCTTCTCGTCAGTTGAAGCCCCATGAGAAGAACTACCGTATTCATGATTTGGGATTGGCTGCCATTATCCACGCGTTGAAGATTTGGAGGCATTATCTGTATGGTGTGTCTTACGAGGTATTTACTGATCATCGTAGCCTCTAGCAATTGTTCAAGCAGAAGGATCTCAATTTGAGGTAGCAGAGATGGTTAGAGTTGCTAAAGGATTATGATATTACTATTTTGTATCATCCGGGGAAGGCCAATGCTTTGAGACGGAAGGCGGTGAGTATGGGGAGTTTGGCATATATTTCTGTTGGGGAGAGACCTCTTGCAGTTGATGTTCAGGCCTTGGCTAATTGGATTGTGAGGTTATATATTTTGGAGCCCAGTCAGATATTGGCTTGTGTGATTTCTCAATCATTCTTATTTGATCGCATCAGAGAGTGCCAATATGACGATCCTCATTTGCTTGTCCTTAAGGACAGGGTTCAGCACAATGATGCCAGAGATGTGACCATTGGTGATGATGGGGTGTTCAGGATATAGGGCCGAATATGCATGACCAATGTGGATGGTCTTTGGGAGTTGATTCTAGTGGAGGATCATAGCTCACGATATTCTATTCATCCGGGTGCCACGAAGATGCATCTAATACAGCATTATTGGTGGAGAAGGATGAAGAAGGACATTGTAGGATTTGTAGCTTGGTGTCTCAATTGTCAGCAGGTGAAATATGAGCATCAGAGGCCGGGAGGCTTGCTTCAGCGGATGAATATTCCAGAGTGGAAGTGGGAGAGGATCACCATGGACTTCGTAGATGGGCTCCTACGGACTTTGAAGAAGTTCGATGCTATTTGGGTGATTGTAGATCGGCTGACCAAGTCCGCGCACTTCATTCTTGTGAGTACTGCCTACTCTTCAGAGCGGTTGCTAGAGATATATATTCGGTAGATTGTTCGTTTGCATGGTGTCCCAGTTTCCATCATTTCAGATAGAGGTACTTAGTTTACTTCACAGTTTTGGAGTTCGGTACAATGAGAGTTGGGTACTCAGGTTGAGTTGAGCACATCTATTCACCCTTAGATGGACGGGCCGTCTGAGCGCACTATTTAGATACTGGAGGACATGTTGCACGACTGTGTTATTGATTTTGGAGGGTCATGGGATCAGTTTCTTCCGCTTGCGGAATTTGCTTATAACAACATTTACCAGTCGAGTATTCAAATGGCTCCATATGAGGATTTGTATGTGAGACAGTATAGATCTCCTATTTGTTGGTTTGAGCCGAGCGAGGCTAGGCTATTAGGTACAGACTTAGTGCAGGATGCTTTAGAAAAGGTGAAGGTTATTTAGGAGAGGCTTCATACAGCGCAGTCGAGACAAAAGAGTTTTGCTGACAAGAAGGTTCGGGATGTGTCCTACATGGTTGGTGAGAAGGTTCTATTGAAGGTTTCACCCATGAAGGGTGTTATGAGGTTTTGGAAGAAGGGTAAATTGAGTCCTCGGTTCATTGGGCCTTTTGAGGTACTTCAGAGGATTGGGGAGGTAGCTTATAAGCTTGGCTTTCCACCCAGCTTGTCGAACGTGCATCCGGTACATGTTTCTATGCTTTAGAAGTGTATTGGCGATCCGTCTCATGTATTGGATTTCAGCTCGGTTCACTTAGAGGGAGATTTGACTTATGATGTGGATCCAGTGGCTATTTTAGAGCATCAGGATCGAAAGTTGAGGTCAAAGGATACAACTTCAGTGAAATTGCAGTGGAGAGGTCGTCCCGTAGAGCAGACTACCCGGGAGACTGAGCGGGAGATGCTGAGCAGATATCCTCACCTATTGGAGGCTTAAGGTATGCTTTTTGACCCGTTCGAGGGCGAACATTTATTTAAGAGGGGAGAATGTAACGACCCGGCCGGTCATTTTATGTGTTACTGCTCTGTATTTCCTATTTCTACTTTATTATGCTTTGTTTATTCGTATTATGTGGTATCGGGTTAGTCAGTTCGAATACGGAATGGTTTTGGTAAGGTTTGAGACACTGAGTCTTTTTTGGGTAAGATTAAGTTGGAAAAGTCAACGGGATGTTGAATTATTTGAAAAAGGGCTCGGATGTGAATTTCGATGGTTCAGATAGCTTCGAGAGACAATTTGGGACTTAGGAGTGTGATCGGAATGAGTTTTGGAGGTCTGGAATAGCTTAAGGCTTGAATTGGCAAAGAAGGATTTTTGGTGCTTTCCGGTTGATATGAGAGATTTTGATATACGGGTCGAAATGGAATTCTTGAAGTTGCAGTAGGTCCGTTGTGTCATTTGGGATGTGTGTGCAAAATTTTAGGTTATTGGAACGTGGTTTGATAGACTTTTTGATCAAAAGTGTAATCCGGAAGATTTTTGGAACCTTAGGCTTGAAGCCATTGTATTTTGGTTGATTCGATGTTGTTTTGACGTTTGGAATAAGTTTGAATAGTGGTATATGACTTATTTTTGCGTTCGGTTGAGGTCTCAAGGGCCTCGGGGTGATTTCGGATGGCTGACGGAAGATTTGAGCTTGGTTTTGGCAGCTGAAGATGTCCCATTGTTGTCATAACCGCACCTGCGACTAAAGGACAGCAGGTGCGTGCCCGCAGAAGCGCCCAGATGGTTGCAAATACGGTTGGCCATGTGGGGCTAGGATCGTAGAAGCGGCTGCTCGATCGCACCTGCGACTTCTTGATCGCAGATGCAGAAATGGGCGGATTAGTGAAAACCGCAGATGCGGTGCATTTCACCGCAAAAGTTGTATCACAGAACTAGAGGAAGGGACGCAGGTGCAAAAACCTTGGACCAGAAAGTATTTAAACCCTCCTTCGCGATTTTCAGCCTTTCTTCACCATTTCAAATCGATATTTGGAGCTTTTGGAGTATTTTGAAGAGGGAATCAGAGGGAACTTCGCTGAGGTAAGAATTTTGATCATAAAACTCGTTCCTATGGTGTTATTGCATTGATTAGGCTTGAAATTTATGGAAATCTCAGGGTAAATATTGAAGAAACTAGGGCTTGATATTGGAGACCTAGAATTTGGGAATTGAGGGGTCATTTGTGGTTAGATTTTGGTAAATTTGATATGCATGAACTCGTGGGAAGATAAGGATTCCATTGATATTAATTTTGTCGGATTCCGAGATATCGACCCATGAATCAGATTTGGTTAATTTCGGGATTCGTGTCCTAAATTGATTGTTTCGCTTAGGCTTCATTCCCTTAGCATATTTTGATGTCATGATTCTATTTTTGGTTAGATTCAACTCGAGTTGAGGCCGAGATGAGAGGCAAAGGCGTCGGGGGCTAGAGATTGGACCAGATAAAGGTAAGTAATGATTTTAAATGTTGTCCTGAGGGTACGAAACCCCAGATGTCACATTGTTGTGCTATTTTGAGGTGACGTACTCGCTAGATGACGAGCGTGGGTCATGCACCATTGGGGATTGTTACTTAATCCATCCTGCATGACTGTTTATCTGCATATTTGATTGAAAACTGTTTGCTATCATCATGTTTTGGACTGAATGCCATATTTGGGCCTCGTGCCATGATTTTTACTACTATTCCTCACTACTTTGACTTAGTATTTGTATTTAGTCATGCTATATTCTACTGTTTTTTCGAACTCATCCATCTTTACTCGTTTTTGATATTTTAAATGATATTTTTGGCTGAGCATCATATTTTACAATTGCCCGTGTGGCTTGTGAGATTCTAACTGAGTAAGGCCGAGGGCCTGTGTTGTGAGGATACTATGGGATCGGGTTGCGCGCTGCAGCATGTGGTACTGATTATGATATATGAGAGGCCGGGGGCTAGATTTATTATGCCATAAAGTGGCTTGTGATTGATATGAGGTCGAGAGCCTGTTGACTATGCCACAAGATCGCTTGTTATTGCGTTTAGGCCGTAAGAGGCCACTCCTGAAGTTTGTGCACCTCCAGTGAGTGCGGGTACCTAGTTTGTGATGTGATATAGCCCGAGGGTTTGATGTTGTTCTATGTTATTGCTCGAGGGGCTGGTACGAGTGATTGTAAGATAGCACGAGAGGCTGGTTTTGTTGGTATTTTGCCCGAGGGGCTGTTTTGTGTTTCTATCTTTTCTGCTTGTTTTCATTCACTCGTTTGAACTGATTAAATATGTTTTAAAGAGATTTTTCTGATCTAAGAAGTCTTCATGAGCATTTACTATTTTACTATATTATGCTAGTTTTACACTGCCTTGTTGTAGCATTTTGCTGTGTATTTACGTGTTCTCTTATCGCTCGGCTGCCTTTACTTTTATTACTTACTGAGTTGGCATACTCACATTACTCCATGCACCCCTGTGTGCAGATTCAGAAGTCTCGGGTCACGCTAGCGAGGGCTGATTTGCTTCCAGCAGGCTTGTTTGGAGTTGACTATGTAGCTACTCGGCGTTCGTAGCCCAATGCTTCTCCTTCCTACCTTTATTTAGTTTGGTCTAGTTTTGTATTTGACTTAGTTGTCTTTCCATACTTTTAGGCGGATTTTAGATGCTCATGACTGGTGACACCCCGATGTCGGGATGTGCTTCTTTCCACATTTGTTTTATTTCGCTCTATTTTTGGATTTATCACTTATTAATGACTTAATTAATTACTATTATAACGGTCAATTGGTTTGGAGCTTTGTGTCGGCTGGCCTTATTTCACGAGAAGCGCCATCACGACCGGTTCAGGTTTGGGGTTGTAACATTTTTATTAATTTTCATTATTATATTTTGGTTCTGTTTATCATGTCCTAGTAGGTGTCTTGACCTGGCCTCGTCACTACTGTACCGAGGTTCGGCTTGATACTTACTGAGCACCGTTGTGGTGTACTCAAACTACGTTTCTGCATATCTTTTGTGCAGATCCAAGTATGTCTGCCCGTGCTTGATGCTAGTGATTAGTTGATCGGTAAAAGACCAAAACTACCCCTATCATTTGCTAAATAGTTTATAAATATCCTCCGTCCATCTATCCAATAAAAAAATGGCGTTAATTTTATTAACAAAAATACTCCCGCGGCTAACGGAAGAATTGGTGGGTCTTTCATTTAATGATGTGGCCGTTTTTAACTGGGCCACGTGTCAATCTTTAACCAAGAATCAAATTTGGGTCTTATTTTTACCTATTTACCTGTTCCGACCCATTTACCCATTTTTCCGTGGTTTGCAGTATTGACAAAAATGGCTTCTACAAAACAAAACAGGCTTAGCAAACAATTTGGTTCTAAATTTTGTGATTTATTCATTATCTAAGTTCGAAATACTGATTTGGAGCTTCAATTCGAAGAACTAAGATTGAACTTGTGGCCACAATTGAAACCTGTTTGTGCCGAGTTCAACGAAGAAGATACTTTTCGTTTGAAATCTAAAAATTAGGGCTTTGAAGTCGATTGTATGTTCATGATTCTAGATGGAAACATCATTTTGAAGCCGAATCTGAAGGATTAGGATCAATTTGAATGAATTTTTAGGATTTTGAGTTTAATTTTTTCGAACAGTTCTCGACAAAGAAGACGAATTGGGTACCTTTTATTCTGTGGGCGATTGTTCAAATTGGTTTCTAAGGTTTGTTCGGATTGTTGAGACGAATTTGTAGTTACATTTTGAGTTTGGATTGAAATTGGGTTTGAGCTTCTGAACCCTATGACGTCGACGTTCCAAATTTCGGTTTGACCAAGAATCAAGAAGCCATTTTTGTCAATACTGCCATTTTTTAAATAAAAGACCCACCAATGATGCCATTTCACGGGGATATTTTTGTTAATATAATTAACGTCATGTATTTTTTTGACGGATATATGGACGGAGGGTATTTATAAACTATTTAGAAAACGATAGGGGCAATTTAGGCCCTTTTCCGCTGGTTTATTGCTACTTTCGAAGACTTCAAGCTATACTTGCTCGACGTCTGCATGCTTCGAAGTTACCTTCTATTTTAAAGTTTCTACTGTTTGTTTCTTGTTCCAAATTATATAATCAGAGGTGGAGCCATGATTTCAAGCTTATAGTTCGTAATTCTAATTGTTTTAAACTACTGGATTCTAAATTAAAAATTTATACATATCCAATTAATTTTTTAAGACAAATACAGGGTTCGAACCAAAAATACTAGGTTCGGCCGAACCCGTTGGCTACACTCTAGCTCCGCCCCTGATTGTATTACGAGACTATTAGTACATTCTTGTAAAGCTTCTGACAGTTCCACCAGATCTTGGAAGTTATTGTTAGGTGTGCTATTGAGATTTATTATGATAGTGTAATGGTTTAAACTTGAGATTTCATTATTATTTTCACTATTTTTTTTTACATATTAGGCTTATCTAGTCTTAGAGATTAAGTACCATCACAATATTCTAAGGTGAGAAATTCGGATCGTGAATCATTTATATCAACTAATAGAAGAGTTGGATGAGTGAGGGTCCTTCGGGGAAGTTAATTAAGTATTCTCGTGACTTGCCAATTATGTACTATATTCTAGAACAATGAGATATATATATATGAGTATTATTGAAAATATTGAGGAAACATATTCTTGTCATGGAACTTTTTCAAGGAACCAAATATCCATTATTATGAGTAGGGGTGTTTATGGTTTGGTTTGGATCGGTTTTTTCCTAAAAAGAAACCAAATCAAGTAAGTCGGTTTTTCAAATATTTGAACCAAACCAAACCAATTAAGTCGGTTTTTCTTGATTCGGTTTATGTCGGTTTTTCGATTTTTTCGGTTTTTTAGGTTATTTTTCTGTTTTTTCTTAAATATAAGACATACACTACCAAACACATATTCCGCCGGTCACATTTTCATTATAACACTATTAAATCAGTTCCCTTTGAGAATTATATTCTTTAGCAAGACATATTGATGATAATTGAATCAAATAGTGATGAAATATTTAAAGACTCCATTAAAAATATGTTATTTTTAACACGAAATGGATTCTTACACTAACCAAAAGAAAACTACCAATCAAACTAGAATGTAAAGGTAAAGAACTATATTAAAAGTGAAAAATATTATCACTTACCATAAATTTTTTGAAACTTTGTATAACAATATACATATATATAGGTATAATAATAAATTTGAAATAGCTACTCCTATAGTCGGTTAGGTTTGGTTTTTTTCTGATTAAAACCAAAACCAATCCAAACCAAAAAGTATCGGTTTTTTTTGTCGGTTTGGTTTGGTATTCGGTTTGGCTCGATTTTTTGGATTTTTATGAACACCCCTAATTATGAGTCAAACACAAAAGCACTCTTTTGTTTCTTTTGTTTTCTTAATTAGATAATAGATTGTAGTTTTTTCGGACATTCGGCTTCATTTTTGGGATGTAAGATGTATGCCTTGTACTAAAGGTTTTTGAGTCTAAAGGTTTCAAGTTCAGTAGGACTAAGACGAAATATGTGGAATGTAAGTTTAGCGATGTGACAGCGGAATTGGACGTGGAAGTCAGGCTTGACTAACAAGTCATTCGCAAGAGAGAAAGTTTTAAGTACGTAGGGTCAATTATCCAGGGAGATAGGGAGATCGACGGGAATGTTACTCACTGTATTAGGGTGGGGTGGATGAAATAATAGTTAGCATCTGGAGTCCTATGTGTCAAGAATGTACCACTGAAACTCAAAGGTAAGTTCTATAGAGCGGTGGTTGGACCGGTCATGTTGTATGGCCTGAGTGTTGGCCAGTCAAGAATTCACATATACAGAAGATGAAAGTAACAGAAATGAGGATGTTGAGATGGATGTGTGGCACACTAGGCTGGATAATATTAGGAATGAAGATATTCGGGAGAAGGTGGGTGTGGCTCCGGTGGACGAGAAGATGCGGGAAGCACGACTTAGATGGTTCGGGCACGTGCAGAGGAGAAGCCTAGATGCCCCGGTTAGGAGGTGTATGAGGTTGTCTTTGTCAAGCACGAGAAGAGGTAGGGGGTGGCCTAAGAAGTATTGGGGCGAGGTGATCAGACGGGACATGGCGCGACTCCAGATTTTCGAGGACTTGGCTCTTGATAGGAAGGTGCGGAGGTCGAGCAATATATTTTTTATAATTGAATAAAATTATAATTTGTGGTGGTTGAACCGCCGGAAAATAACATCCGTTAAATGGTTGTGGCGGGCTTTAAAAAATTGCCACAAAATAATTGCGGCGAACCTTACAGCTGGGGTTTTGAAGACCGCCGCGATGTCAAATAACGGGGGTTTCTGATAGTCGCAAAACGTTAAAATACCCTCCGCAAATAGGATGTTTTTTTGTAGTGGGTAGTCGAGCGGTTTTCCTCTTTGTCCTTGTATCCCTCTTTGTTCCGGCGAGTGTGATAGTGTTTTGTCTAGTACTACTAGCGATTTATGTTATGTTTCACACTTTTGCATAATATTTGTGTTACTGCTTTTTATTTATTTGTTGTCTCTCATGTTGCTGATATTATTTTTCGGGTTTGTGTTGTTACAGATCTAGTGTCTATGAGCCGAGGGTCTCCCGAAAATTGCCTCTCTACACCTCCGGGGTAGGGGTAAGGTTTGCGTACACTCTACCCTCTCCAAACACCACTGGTGGGATTTTACTGGGTCATTATTGTTGTTGCATTATCGTGTCATTAGGGCTTGAAGGATATTATTTATGTACAAATATTAATTTTAATAATTTTGGCAGTAGTTGTCGTACCAATAATTTTAACGAAGAGATGACTAAGTGAACAATCATGTTTTCTTCCTAGCATTTACATGAGCTGCTTTAAGGCAATTTATTCTTTGTTTATTTTCGACCAATATTTTTTAAAAAGAAAAAAAAGGATAAATATGTAATAAATGTATTGCTCAAGTGGCGGGCGTCCTTCACTTCCAACCAATAAGCTGTGAGTTCGAGTCACCCCAAGAGCAAGTTGAAGTGCTCTTGGAGGGAGGGTAAAAAAAATCTCGACAGGTACCAAAATTAATGCTAATTTAGCTGATGAAATAAGAGGAAGAGCTGATAAAATTAAGGATAAGTGATTATTAAAAGGGTTTTTGAATTGAAATTTTTTCATAAGTTTAAAGCCTGAATTTTGTAATATAATTAATTACTAAAATAAAGAACTTCTGCAAAGTAACACAGCGGAAATTCTTAAGAAATAGCGAAGTATAAAAATTCTTCAAAGGTAGAGTAGAAAAAACAAAATAAGAAAATACTTGCAGTCTCTTTTACTTTGTAGTGACAATGAATTGTAGCCCTTTGATCTTATCATGATGAGTTGGATGCAATTTGTTAAGTTTTATTTGTATCTCTAAAACATCTTTTGAATATTATTTATGCTACTTATAATTATTTTCAGTGACACAACCAAAAACTAGTTTGATAAAAGAGACCATCTGTTTAATGTCGACCAACAATTTTGCTGGAGCCTATCAACTCATGGACCATGCATGTTACGTTACACAGGTAGGTCTACAAACCATATCTTCATAACATTTGAAACACGTGTTTCTATTTAAAAATTATGTGGACAGATTCAGAATTCACACCGATAAATGTACGTTTTAGATTAGAACCATATCATAGCATAGTAAACACTGAAAAAACTCCTAGCAAGTCCGATAGCAATATGACAACTCAAAAGAAGAGCAATATGGCAGACCATTTGGAGCCATGGCGCCAATTGCAGGGCAGAGTGGTCTTTGTCACCGGTGCATCGGCGGGACTCGGCCGTGAATTCTGCCTTGACCTAGCTAGGGCAGGCTGTAAAGTCGTAGCAGCCGCTCGTCGGGCGGACCGGTTGAAGTCCCTTTGTGAAGAAATTAATATAATGGCTAGTTCAAATACTCATCTTGTTAGAGCTGTGGCTATTGAACTTGATGTTACTGCTGATGGTCCAACTATTGAAGCGACCGTAAAGAAAGCTTGGGATGCTTTTGGCTACATTGATGCTCTTATTAACAATGCTGGTGTTAGAGGTAATGTATGTAGGTTAGGTCTAATGTATGTGTGTACAAAGTTTTAATACTATAGGTAGGACAAATACCTTTAACTAGAAATGAAAGAACTTTTTAATTTTTTAATTTTCTTTTACACTTTAACAAGGAATCCCTTTTTTGGCATTTTATTTGAGAAAGAGAGCTATGGTAAGGTCAGTCCCTATAGTCAACTTTATATTGGTAAGGTACTAAGGTAATAGTAAACTTAGATAAGTAAGTAATTCTGTATGATATTCATAAAATATTCATATTTGACACATCTGGAGCTAGAAATTCTTAGAGGTAAATTTCGAAAAAAAAATATCACATCAGATATTTGAACCTGTAACCTATTTTGCTTAAAAATACACCTGTAACCTATTACAATCTTTGAACTCCTCGGCCAATAAAATAAAATCTCCCCTTACGCCAAAGGGAATTCCATAATTTATACATAATTAAGAAAATTATTTTTGCACTCTTTTCAGAGTATACTTTTTCAGCAAAAGAAATTCAATAGAACCACAAGCTAGCTCCGCCCCATGCTCATAATTTGAATCTACTTTTGTGTTTATAGGTGGAATAAAATCAGCAGTGGATCTTTCTGAGGAAGAGTGGCGTAATACTGTAAAGACAAATTTGACAGGATCTTGGCTAGTTTCCAAGTACGTTGGAAGACACATGAAAGCTGAAAAAAGGGGAGGCTCCATTATTAATATTTCATCTGTTTCTGGTTTAAATAGAGTTGTATTTCGTGGGGGTATTGCCTATAACTCCTCCAAGGCAGCCATGGATTCCATGACAAAGGTTATAACCTAATGTCCAAACTTATCTTACCCTAGGGTGCTGAAGTCATTTTCTGGTGTTTGGTTCTTATATTCAACACTTGGACATTATAATCTATTTTTAATACTCAATGTTTTAAGGACACAATGATTTGCTAGTATATTTTTATCGAACTTTAATAAATGATTGTTTCTTTAGACAATATTTTCAACTCTCCAACCAGAAGATATTTTGTCAAAAAATATTTTCCATAAAATCATTTTAGTCATACCAAACACACCTCTACTCTAAATTTTATGAGATGGGAAAGTTGAATTATAATTTGTCAATCCCGTTTGATCACATGTAGGATTTTTCCAAACCTTTCATTTTACTTTTGTCGCTTCTAATTTATTTATTAAAAAATAATTATATCTGTTTTTCCTAGATAAACATTTCTTGCTTTCCTATCTTCGAGAAATCTCTAAACTGACATTTTGATATATATCTACATGCAGATAATGGCATTAGAATTGGGAGAATACAACATTAGAGTGAATGCAATAGCTCCAGGGCTTTTCAAATCAGAGATTACTGAGAAACTAGTAGAACAAGATTGGCTAAAAAATGTAGCAAAAAGAACTGTTCCACTGAAAACTTTTGGAACCACAAATCCAGCATTAACTTCACTAGTGAGATATTTGGTCCATGACTTATCCAACTATGTATCTGGCAACATCTTTATTGCTGATGCTGGTTATACTCTACCTGGCTTCCCTATATTTTCTTCTCTATAAGTTATATCACTTGAAGAGGAATAGTAGTATATTATTGATAAAATATTTTTCTATTATTAGCAATGTATGCATAATTCATGAATCTTGTTTTTGAGTAGTTGTCCCAAAATGAAAAGGTAGATATCATACAATAATGTGATGGTTAAATCCATGTCTTTACCGATATGAAACCAATACACACACCCTTTATGGATTGTTATTCATCTTAATACAGTGCTAGAAAGTACAAGTAATATCCCTACATATATCTACTTAATCTTGTTGGAAGAGTCCAACTCAAGTGTAATAAATAACCGTGGCTTGTTGGAGGAGTTCAACTCAAATACAATAATGAACACTAGCAGTACATTAACATGCCCCTTTAAGCTGACATGATTGAGAAGAAATGTGAAGCTTGTCACGGAGAACTGAAAACTGATAAGACGATAAGCTTTTATAGAAAATGTCTACAAATTATCTATTACTCCCTCCGTTCCAATTTATGTGAACTTGCTTGACTGAGCACGGAGTTTAAGAAAAAAATGAAGACTTTTGAAATTTATGGTCCTAAACAAGTTCAGATGGGGCCTACAGTATTTGTGTGGTTATAAAAGCTTCTCATTAAGAATAGAGTTTTAACTTTAAGCTAAATTGTTACCAAATTTAGAAAGGGTTCATTCTTTTTGGAACGGACCAAAAAGAAAATAGGTTCACATAAACTGGAACAGAGGGAGTAGTAGATATATAGCGAACCCAAATAGAACCAGCTGCAACATGTTCCCGAATAAAGTAAAAACTAATCTCCAAATATTTGGTACGATCATGATAAACAGGATCATACTCAAATACAAAGCGCTAATGTTATTATCACACCTCCTTTTCCTATCCCCGGAAGGGGTATAGGGGAGTTTTTTTCAATTTAAGAGACAATCGAAACATGATTATTTTATTTAAAATTCAGAGTCGCCACTTGGAATGATTTGTGTTGTCCCAAGTCACCGGTTTAAATCCCGAATCGAGAAAGTTTGACTCTGTTTTACAGTCCACGAAACACAGAAATCCGGGTAAAAAAATTCTGTTAACCCGGAGAAGGAGTTAGGCATTCCTGAATTCTGTGATTCTAGCACGGTCGCTCAACTATTATATTGACCTAATTATCCGATTAATTATACATTTTTAACCTATGTGCAATTTTAAAACATTCTAACCGCTTTTAATGTTTTTAGGAAAATTCAAGGTTATTTAAAACACATCGTAAACCACGCTACATGAAATGCACCCGCGCTTCACGATACATTTTATTTAACATTGTTGGAAATTGAAGTCGGGTCACATGAAATGTACACCCGGGTTTTAGAAATTATAAATCTCAACTACGTCACAGGAGCCGTACCCGTAGGCATGATAATTTATTGTAACGCGCCTAAAGCAAACTACGAAAATTCATTTTGATATCTATGTTATAATATTTACTAAGAGGGCCATAGGAGATTTAATTAGGATGGCACACCTCAATCTATTTTTAGAGAACTACACTTAATTAAGGGGGTCTAATATTATTCTTATCTTGAATTGGTTTGAGCTTAATATACGTAACCATTAGTTGCAGGAAAGTTTGGGGTACATGCTGGGTTTTTAATTATTTAAACCAATTCTGGTGTGAGCTTAAGCCCAAGACTATTTTAAAAGGAAACTGGGCTCGAAATCGAGCCCAGGAGTGCAACAGAGCAGATGGTCGCCTATCTCAAGTGGGCCTATAAGTCCAGGCCCAATTCAATGATATTCGCAATAAGCTGTTTTGGGAAAGGACTATATGCTGATGAAGGTTGGGCTCAAGATTGAGCCAAAAAGAAAAAAGAAATGTATACAGCTGGAGGTCAAACAGGCCTTGCCAGGATTCCAAGCGGCCCCATTTTGGCCAAATTCAGCCTCAAACCCCGGCAAGAGTATAACGAAAATTAAGGCCTTACTGAGGCCACAAAGGTGCATAATTCACACGAAACAACAGAACAAGAAAATCTAAAATTACAACACTAACAACCATATTATAAACCTTAAATTATTATTGGTATTAATGCTAACAAGATGAACTTGAACTATGAAACTATTTATTAACTATACTACTACATATACATTTGTTCTATTAAGTTAAAATTATACATAATATATAAATGTTGAGTATTGTATTTAAACATGCTTTGAGGTAGCATTTTTTTTAATTACAAATAAGATATTAGAACCCTATGCTACGTGAAGTTCTACATATTTCACAATATTAAACTATCCAATCTTAATATAGAATGCTTTTCATTTAACATATAGACTTCAAACATATCGTAGAATAAACCACATGAATACTACAAAAGACTGAACCTAATAAAGGAACTAAATGAACTTGGGAGAAACATGGAAATAAAATTAAAGGGAGCATTTAGTATTAGATCCTCAACTTTAGCTACATGTTTCAAATGGAAAGACAGTATTGCACTTCAAAGATCATTTAGGGTCCAAGAAGTACCTGGATGTTAAAACAAAGCAAAAGGAAATGAAAACTTTAGAAAGGTCAGAAGTGTGAGTAAATCAGCAAATCAACAGCAATATTCAGCTCCCTTGGACCATCTTTAAATCCAGAAAAACCTGAAATCCCTCAAAAACTTTTAAGTTCTTTCTAACAGAGAAAACCAAAGAACAATTCCAACCAACTTTCAGCTAAAATAATGCAGAAACTTTGAGTATTTTTCAGGGTATGAATGTGAAATTTTTGAGTGAAAGAAAGGTCTATATATAGCCTTTTTGGAGGTGCCATGTGCTGCTGAAAAGAGAATGGAAAATATGCCCTCACAAGGCATCTTTCCTAATAGAATTGGGATAACTGGCAGCCTTTAATTGGCTCTAGCATTTGCGCATGCCAAAATTTGGCCAACTACCCCAGATTCTAGAAGTTTTCTAAAAGAAATCTGATTTTCTATTCTCAAATTAATCTTCCAAGTTTTCAATTGCTCAATTATCACCCTAAGATTTCTTAACAATTACTATCTAGGCAAATAACACAAAATACAAAGCTATGCGTAAAATCAAATCAAACAGTAAGTAAATACTGAAAAAAGGACAGGATGAACCTCCCCATAACACAAATCAAAAAAGGTTCCATTTCATGATGAACCTCAAAAATCTAGACTTAACAACTATTTATAAATTCGACTACAATCAAGAGAAGAAAGGACACTGATCATCTAGCACTGAAATCACAAAATAAAATAGAAACCCTAAAATCTAAATCATTCAATTAGGACCATGGATTATAATAGAAACAACAAAAAAACAAGAAGAACAAAAAATCATGATAACATCTGACCTAGATAAAACAGAAATCTAAACTAATTTAAAAATCAAATAAATAGAAAAACCAAACCATTCGAGCGAGTGAATACTTATGGCCAATTTAAACAAGTAAATAACCTAGATGAACAGACCAGCAGATGGTCACAAAAAAAAGAAAGAAAGGAAAAATAAAATTAGAAAACAAGCAAACAAAGCAAGAATCAAAGAAGAAGAAGAGGGGAGATGCTGACTAACCCGAAAGAGTTTGGGGGAATGACTTGAACCAACAAACAAGAGGGTGGAGACACAGTAATTTTGTAAAAGCAGCTGTGGTCCTCGAAAATGAACCAAAACTCATGTCAATCAAGGGTTCTCAACGAGAATAATTGGTTAACACGAGTCTTGAGTCGAATCGAACTCTGGAAGGCAAAGATTGGAACGCAGAAGAAGTAGGTTTTCTTTCCACTTTCAGATCTAAAATTTGGGGTTTTTGAGGGTTTTTTTTTTGGAAAATAATTGCCGTTTATATTTCATGGGGGGTGAGGACTATGGGGTATGATTTTGGGGCCGTTTGGGTGATTCAGGGTTTTAGGGTTTCGATCTTAGATTTAAGATTCGAAGGGTTTGATAAGGATTTGGGGAAAACGGTTAATATATTAGAAAGAGGAAAGAACATGGGTTATGTGCTGTTAATTCGAGGATGTTTGGAGCACCGGAACAGTCGTGAGCCGATTTCTGGTGGTGGTTGGCGGTAGAGGCGGCGGGGGTTCTTGGGGTGGCTAGGATTTGTTTCTTCAACTGATAGATATGGAATGGGGAGGATCAAATGGGCATGGTGGGGGGGGGGAGAATTTTGGAAAGTTTTATATGATAAGGAGGGTCAGTTCCCATCCGTTCGATCAAAAGAGATCAACGGATAGGATTTGCTGGCCAGGGAACGACGTCATTTAGTTAAGTATGAGGATTGATCGGGTAGCTGGGTTTCGGGCTTGGATAGGAACGGGTAAAGAGGTTTGGGCTTCAGCATTTTTTGCCCAATTAAAATAGCCTTTTTTTTTGTTTTTCTCTAATTCTCTTTTTTTCCTTTTTTCATTTGTTTTTATTTTCCTTTTCCTTGATTAATAAAATTCTTAATTAAATTCCTAAATTATCTAAATTGTAAAGTTACACTAATTATCTAACTATAAATTTTAAACAATTACTTGATCCTAAACTAAAAGAGAAAAATCACTAATTTAATAATTAAAAATAATAAATGTAAAAATGAGTCAATTTTTGTGATTTTTATTTTAGTAAAATAATTAATTGACTAATTAATCCTAAAAACATGCAAACTAAATCTAAATGCAATGCATGGTATTTTTTTTCATAATTTTAATAAAAGTAAACATGAACAAAAATGCAAACAATTAACACAAAATCTTATAAAATTGCAAATAACTAAGAAAATTTATTTCTTTAATTTGTAGGAGTATTTCACATAGGGCAAAAATAACGTGCTCACAACTTCCCCTCTTTGCCCGAAAACACGAAGTGTTTTCGGGCAAAGATAAAGTGAGCAGATACGTGCAATTTTTTGCCCATTTGAATACTCCATAGGAAGCATTTTGAAAGATCTAACCGAACCTTGCTTCCGAGGTTGCCTACATATCCTTGGCTATAAAGAAATTAGGTCAGTATGGTTTGAGAAGTTTAGGTAGCTGAGACTACAGAGAAGTTGTGATTTCATTGTCGCTGCTGCTGCTATTGCTACTGCTTGTTGAACTCTTTATTACACCGAGATGAAATAAAAAGAACTTAGGATAAACTATGAGCTACATATACAAAAATCCTATCTACCATTTTCAAACTTGGTCTCGCCAATTCTACAGTTCTGTTGTGCATCTTGAACTATTGACCTACACGGCGAATTTCTTTTGTTGCTAGCTCGAATTGAATTTTGAAATGAGTTCCCTTGTTTTCCAAGTGGGTGCCTGATTGCCGAAACTTGAACTGTATTTCCTTGTTCTCCAGGTGGGCGCCTGACTAGCAAAACATGAGTTGTGTTCCCTTGTTCTCCAGGCGGGCTCCTGATTGCCAAAACTTAAACTATATTCCCTTGTTCTCCAAGTGGGTACCTGATTGCCAAAACTTGAAATCGTGTTCCCTTGTTCTCCAGGTGGGCGCCTGATTGCCAAAACTTGAAACTGTATTCCCTTGTTCTCCAGGTGGGTGTCTGATTGCCAAAACTTAAAAAATATTCCCTTGTTCTCCAGGTGGGCGCCTGATTGCCAAGATTTGAAATGTATTTCCTTGTTATCCAGGTGGGCGCTTGATTCCCAAAACTTGTCCCTTATTTTCCAGGCGGGCGTCTGATTGCTAATACTTGAACTGTATTCCCTTATTTTTCAGGTAGGCACCTGATTTCCATGACTTGAACTGTATTCCCTTGTTATCCAGGTGGGCACGTGATTGCCAAAACTTGAACTGTATTCCCTTGTTATCCAGTTTGGTAACTGCCATTACTTCAAAATGGACACAACAAAAGAAACTTTTCTGCTCCAGTCTGGTATCTGGGCACATCTATGAGTGTTAACCATATCATGTTATCCGAAAGAGCTCTAAGAATTTTAAAGCTAAATCCTAATATCTAGGAGAGCCCTGAAAACTTCAAATTAAATCTCATCTTAAAAGTAACAACTTTAATGCTAAATTATGTAGAACATATGCTAAATCTTGTTATCTATGAAGGTCTTGAAATTTTACTAGGTCCATTGTCCAGGAGGGTCCTGAAAACTTTTAAAATTAAATCCCAATATTAGGAGGCCCTAAAATTTTTACATTAAATCCCATTATCCAGGAGAGGCCTGAAGATTTATGGCTGAACCTGTCCGGTGCATACTTTCCACACGGAGAGTTCCTCCGGAACAAACGTAAGTTCCTGCCCCTGTTTCAATCAAATAAAATTTTATCAGTTTGAAAATGTGGTGGTTAGACTGTGGCATTCTTATTGAAAGTGGCTTTTCCATCGTCGTGCTTTGTTCTGATTGGCTGCTTTGGACTGGCCAAGAATTATTTGACTTTCTAACTAAATAGGACCCTAAATGACCCGAGTGCTTTTTCTCAAACCGCTATTTTTCATTTCTGTCCTTCTAAATTGAACCTTTGTATCTTCCACGAAATTCACAAACCACTCGACCACTTGAATTTTCACTAACACCTTATTTTACATTTTGCATCATGCTATTTCTGGTATGTTTTGGCGACGCTTTGCTTTGTGCACTTTGGATGTTGGTAGTAAGCTTTGAAATCCTTTCTTACTTGCCTAAACAAGACATTGGAAAAGCCTTAGAGAAATAAACCTAAAAGAAATGAAATGCAATGACTTCAAGGGTTAAGAATAAAGAAGAAAACTCAAAACAGGATGATTATTTGAGGGAGAAAAGGAAAAGAGACTTATTTAAGTAAGGTAGCTGGCACCAATGATCATGACATGCATTTCGAATTAATCAACCTAGCCTGTTCAACCAATCACCTTTCAGTTGTCATACTTTATGCTCCGGGATCACCATATCCCAATCTCTTTGCAAAGTCACTGACCTTGTTCGGCTTGCGGCCCTGAAGGGTTTTCACCAACAAGCCCCTTTAATTTGTTCATCTCTTAACTCATTGTCGCCTTACGGTGTCCGTAAATATTTTCACCAATAAGTCTATCTCATTTTTGTTTTCCATGTGTAGAATAGAGTGTTACCCCTGATATGAATCATACCTCTAACTCGCTTGACTTGGTACTAATCGAAGATTGATCGGAAGGTCTTTCTTTGGACTGTAATGTAGGCTTTTGGATAGGATTACAAAGAAGGGTATCATAAAGGCTCAAAAACAACTTAAAAGGGCTTAAATTACAACTTTTGGAATCAGATCTCTTGCAACAATCACAACTTCTTCCCCATTATATTTGCTTGGGGACTTTTGAATTTTTATTTTGATGGGACCAAACCGTGAGGCTGCCTACGTATCCTTAAAAGGAATCAGGTCAAACGTAGTTCATGTCATAGGAATTTCTTTGTTTTTGTTACTTTACTCTTTTTCTTTTTCTTTCTCTTTTTTTACGTTGCTTATCTTTTTTTCTTTTCCATTCTTTTCTTTCTCTTTCTCTCTTCTCTTTTCCTCTTTTTTCTTTTTTTTTTCAAAATATTTTCTGTATCCGTACTTCTAAATTTTGCTTCTGATTCCAAACGAGGGGTATGAAAGAAAATAAATAAGTCTCAAAAGGGGTAACCAAGGATAAGTTGTTTAGATAGCAAAATAAAATGCCTTCTTCATTCCAATCTTCAAAACATGCCTAGTGCAAACAAAAAATTTAGATAAACCAAAGAAATCATACATAATATCTTTTAACCGCATCATAATTGATAGCCATATCTACACATTTGCATTCTATATCTATTAAGTACAAAATACTATTGGACAACCCTGTCCTTACAATGAACGGCCCCTGCCAATTTGGGGCAAGCTTGCCTTTAGCTTCAGCCAGATGTGGAATGATGCGTTTCAACACTTGTTGACCCACTTCAAATTTTCGGGGACGCACCTTGTTGTTGTATGCTCTTTCCATTCTCTTTTGATACAACTGGCCATGACACACTGCTGCCAGTCCTTTCTCGTCAATCAGACTTAATTGCTCCAAATGGGTGTTGACCCACTTATCATCACCAGTTTCAGCTTCAGCAACAATCTGAAGGGATGGAATTTCAACTTCGGCGGGTATCAGTGCTTCAGTACTGTATACCAACGAATAAGGAGTTGCACCTACTGAAGTGCGGACAGTAGTGCGATAACCCAGCAAAGCAAAAGGCACCATCTTTTGAAGTATCTTCATTATCTTCTTGTTGGCCGCCTCAACTGCTCCATTCGCCTTGGGGTGATACGGGGTGGAATTTCGATGTGTAATCTTAAACTATTGACATGATTCTTTCATCAAATGTCTGTTAGGATTATCACCATTGTCCCTGATGATTACCTTGGGGATTCCGAACTGACAAATGATGTTTGAATGAACAAAGTCGACCACTGCCTTCATTTTCATAGTTTTAAAAGTCTTAGCTTCAACACACTTAGTGAAATAATCGAATAAACCTTTGCCCATTTGATGCCACGGGCTCAATTGGTTCAGTGACATCCATTCCCTAAGCAACAAAGAGCCACCAAAAGATCCTAGTCTCCCAAGACCAAGACTTCCTGGACTCCCATATCTACAGCTAATCTTAATTACTCAGCCATGTTGTTAGTACAATAGAAACGAAGTTGGGCCATAACAAGGTAGTGATGCCCTATTTTAGAAATGAGCACAACCCCTATTCCGACACCTTTCATTTAGCGACTCTTTCAAAGAATAGTTTCCAACTTGGTTTTTCAACCTGCTCAACCTCGTCAATATGTATCACCTCTTCATCGGGAAAATAAGTTCTCAATGGTTCATACTCTTCATCTACCGGGTTCTCGGCGAAATGATCAGCCAATGCTTGGGCTTTCATCGTAGTCTGAGTCATATAAATGATGTCAAACTCTGTGAGCAAAGTCTGTCACTTTGCAAGTCTTCCTGTGGGAATAGGCTTCTGAAAGATATACTTTAAAGGTTCTAGGCGTGAAATGAGGTAAGTAGTGCAGGATGACAGATAATGTTTCAACTTTTATGCCACCCAAGTCAGGGTGCAACATGTCCTTTCAAGGGGAGTATACTTAACCTCATAGGATGTAAACTTCTTTCTTAGATAATATATGGCTTCCTCCTTCTTTCCAGTGATGTCATGTTGACCCATCACACAACCGAACGAATTATCTAGGACCGTTAAATACAGAATTAAAGGCCTTTCGGGTTTTGGCGGGGCCAACACAGGTGGGTTTGACAAGTACCCCTTGATCTTATCAAATGCCTCCTTGCATTCGTCTGTCCATTCTACTACAACACCCTTTTTCAGCAACATGAAGATGGGCTCAGAAGTTGTCGTCAGTGGAGCAATAAACCTGCTGATGTAGTTTAAACACCCGAGCAAACTCATCACCTCAGTCTTACTCCTTGGAGGTGGAAACTCTTGGATGGCTTTGATCTTTTATGGATCCAACTCAATACCTCATCGACTAACTATGAATCCTAACAATTTTCCAGATGGAACACCAAATGCACGTTTGGTATGGTTAAGCTTAAGATTGTACATGCGGAACCTTTGGGAAAACTTCCTCAAATCCCCGACATGGTCAGACTGTTTCTTTAAATTTATGATCACATCATCTACATAAACCTCAATCTCCTTGTGTATCATGTCATGGAACACACTAGTCATTGCCCTCATGTAACTTGCCCCTGTGTTTTTCAAACCGAATGACATCATCCGATAGAAATAAGTTCCCCATGGTGTGATGAATGTTGCTTTTTCTGCATCCTCCTCATCCATCAAGATCTGGTTGTATCCCACATAGAAATCCACAAAAGAACCGATCTCATGCTTGGAACAATTGTCAATCAAAATGTGGATATTTGGCAATGGAAAATTATCCTTTGAACTTGCTTTGTTAAGATCGCGGTAATCAATACACACCCTAGTCTTGCCATCCTTTTTTGGCACTGGCACAATATTAGCTAACTAAATCGAGCATCGCATGACTCGAATGATCGTTGTATCCAACTGATTTATGATTTCTTCCTTGATCTTCACACTCATGTCAGTTTTGAACTTTCTTAACTTCTGCTTGACGGGAGGGAATGCTGGGTCAGCGGGCAATTTGTGAACCACCAAGTCAGTACTTAGACACGGCTTGTCGTCATATGACCATGCAAAAATATCTTCATATTCAAACAATACTCTGATTATTTCCTCCCTGATTTGTGGTTCCAAGTGTACGTTTATTTTGGTTTTCCTGATATTATCTGGATCCCTTAAATTGAATCCTTCAGTTTCATTCAAATTAGGCTTGGGTTTCTCTTCAATGTGACTTAGCTCTTTACTAATTTCGTCAAATGCTTCCTCTTCATCATATTATATTTCATCATCACACTCTATTTCTTGGGTTATTATTTCAGAGTTAGATTGGCTTTTAACACTTGGACGAAGATTCCTCAGGCACGTCATGTCATTAAAACCAGCGTAAAAAGAGCTGTACAAAGAAATAAAAGAAAATGACACTATCAGAAGTAATGGAAAAGGGAAATTGCATTTATGTTGGCCCAAGAATAGGTGAAGTTTTGAAGAATGACAAAAGAACTCAGTCATGGACCAGGTCCATCTTATGAAGCACAGTGATGATCAACCTACACATATGAGATACACGTGACGGAGATAAGTCCTACTGATTAAACAGCAACATCTCCTGATGTGATCGAAAAGGTTGCATATTGGATAAGGGGAGAAAGTCTCCTTATACGAAGAGAACATAATCCGGATAAAGATAGTGTTGGGGTTTTAGATCTTCAAGGACTTAACTACGATAGAATATCAGCAATTAAGTTTCAATCAAACTCTGATTACTAACCTATTAAGATACAGTGATTGTTCTTTTTTTACATGTATTGCACAAATGCAGAATATAAACTAAATTGGGAGCAAAAGAGCAAAGAGATTTTAAAAACAATTTATGTGAGATTTGAGTATGCATTCCTAAATCTACTTGAACGAGATAGAGAAACCAATTCCATTGTGTCTTTCTTTTATTATAGTTCAATAGTTGTAGGTGGTTTAAAGTTGTACCTTTCAGCTTTCATAAAAACAATTGTATTAGGTACTTAGAGTGTTCAAGTTATAAGCTAACTTGAAGTTGTCGCAACAGTTGAGGTTGTGTGCCACAATGGGATTAGAGTTAATCCTTAGATTTACAAAGAGTTTTTGTAAATGCTGTTTTGGCTCAGTGATATTAGAGGAAGTTTGGGAAAATCCTACTGAGTAGTAGGTCATGGTTTTTTCAGATTTTGAGCCAGGTGTTTTCCACATAAAAATCTCTGTGTTCTTTATTTTATGTACTTATTATTCCGCAAACAGTAATAGTTAGAACACCTAGAAGAACTAGGTTGTTCTAGAGCAAAAATTGGGTAGCACACAAATTACTCCCCCTCTTGTCTAGTATTGACGTTTAGAAAATCAATTGGTATCCAAGCAGGTTATCCTTGAAGAGACTAACACCTTAGGAAAAGATCAACATGAGTGCACCACCTGGGAAATGGGAAGGGCAATCCACTGCTAGGCCTCCACTCTTCAATGGTCAGTACTATTTTTTGTGGAAGAACAAGATGAGGGATCACATCATAGGAGAAGACTATGAACTCTGGGAAATAGTTACGGATGGTCCTCTAGCAACTACAAAGAAGACTGCTAAAGGAGTGGATCTGCCAAAAAATAAGAGCTGATTGCACTGCTGAGGACTTAAAGAAGTGGGAGAAAAATGCCAAGGCCAAGAAATGGCTTGTGTGTGGACTAGGTCCAGATGAGTACAGTAGAATTCAAAGTTGTACCACTGTGAAGGAAATCAAGGACACTTTGCAAGTGACTCATGAAGGAACACCTCAAGTGAAGAGGTACAGAGGAACACTATTATATTCTCAATATGAGAATTTCACCATGAAAGAAGGAGAAACCATCCAAGAGATCTATACAAGGTTCACCACTCTGACAAATGAACTTAAGTCTCTTGGAAGGATTATTCTTGAAGAAGACAAAGTTGAGAAGATTTTGACAAGGGTTCTGCCAGTTTCTTGGGAAAGCAAAATCACTGCTATTCAGGAATCAAAGAATATTGCCTATGAACTGAGAAGGCAAACCATGAAAATGGAAGCACCCAAGAAGGAAAGAAGTCTGGCACTTAGGATTGTTGAAGGTTCAGATTTGGAGGATGAGGAAATGGCTATGATCACAAGAAATATTAAAAAGTACCTGATGAGATAAAAGAGTTCTTCAAGAGGTACAACCTTCAACAAACCAAGGGCTCATGTGAACCAGACCAATGAGGGTTGCTACAAATGTTGTAAGACTGATCACATGATCAAGAATTGTCCTCAATGGGAAATTGAGTGGAAGAAGGAAAGGGTTGAACAAAGGAACAGGAAGAAGGAACTGGTTCAACTAAAAAGGAACAAAGGATCAACAAAGGCTATGGTTGCTGCCTGGGGAGAAACATTAGATGAGGACTCAGAAGATGAAGCTGGAGATGAACAAGCACTTATGGCCATCGGAGAATCAGATGATGAACAAGAGGTAAGTATTCTTCATCTCAAAGACAAGATTAAATTCCTGTCTAAAGAAAGGTTGTCTGAGCTACTGTTAGATTTCATTGATGAGTCTGAGATAATTAACAATGAGAAGGAATAACTGTCTAGGGAATGTGTGATCCTAAAAGCCAAGTGCAAAAATCTAGAGTCTAGGGCTAATGAGAGTGAAAGTAAATATGCTGAGTTGAAGAACCAGGTTCTTGAACTTGACACTAGTGTCCTAGAACTTAGGTCTAAGAACTTAAAACTGAAATTAGGAATAGGAAAGAAGAAAATTGATCACACACATCTCACCCTAGAAGAAAACTCGAGAAAAATGAAGGATGAGCTGTATAGGATTGATGAGCAGATAAGACTATTAAAAGAAGATCTGGGGAAGGTAAAACATTAAGTAGACAGAACTTGCAAATGGAACAAGAATTCTGATGCACTCTCTAAGCTACAAGAAAGTCACAGTAGAAACAAAAGAGCACTTGGTTATGGGACTCAAGCACCTAAGTGGGATCCTAAAAACAAGTACCTCACTCTTCCTGAGAACAAAATATGCACACACAATAGCAAGACTGGCCATTACAAAAATGAATGTAATGCAAAAGAAAAGGCTAGTCAAAAGAACAAAGCCTTTGTTCAAGAAAAAAATAGGCTGCCTTGGTGGGCTAGAAGGAATCTGATTTATCCCTTTGCCTATATAAAGGGACCCAAATTAGTTTGGGTTCCTAAGACCAACCCCTGATTTATTTTTGCAGGTCCAAGTGAAAGGAAGTAGCCAAATATGGTACGTGGATATTGGCCTCTCAGAATATATGGCTGGAAGCAAGAACCAGTTCCTTTCACTTGAGGACTTAAAGGGAGGTAATGTCTCCTTTGGAAATGGGAAGAACGGTGATATTATTAGGGTTGTAAAGGTAGGTAAGACAAACGCTCACTCCATTTAGAATGTCTACTTGATAGATGGCTTGAAATATAGCTTGATCAGTGTGTCACAACTGTGTGACAAAGGTAACCTTCTAGCATTCACCTCTACTAAATGCTTTGTGATTAACCTTACCACTAACATGATTGTTTTGCAGGGAAAAAGAGTTAACAATATTTACATTGTAGATTTGTCTACTCTCTTAGAAAATGAACTAACTTGCCTAAGTGTGCTAGATAATGATCCCCTTCTGTGGCACAAAAGACTTGGTCATGCCAGTTTGAATCAGCTAAACAAATTAGTCTCTAAGGACTTGGTGATAGGGTTACCTAACATCAAGTTCAAGGAAGACAAAGTTTGTGAGGCCTGTGCAAGGGGGAAGCAGGTAAGATCATCCTTTAAAAGCAAGAAAATGGTAAGCATAACCAAGTCGTTGGAACTGGTCCATATGGATCTCTGTGGTCCAATGAGAACCATGAGCAGAGGTGGAAAGAAATATGTAATGGTACTTGTTATTGATTATTCTAGACATGGGTACTATTTCTAACATCTAAAGATGAAGCATTTGACATATTTACTACTTTTGTTAGAAAAACCCAGAAACAATTAGGAAATCAACTTGCATTCATTAGGTCTGATCAATCAGACAGAATTTGAAAATGCTGAGTTTGCTGAATTATGTGATAAAAATGGTATAGATCATAACTTCTCTGCCCCTAGGACTCCTCAACAAAATGGAGTAGCTGAAAGAAAGAACATCACTATTGAAGACATGGCTAGGACTATGCTTCTTTCTAGTAAACTGCCTCATAGCTTCTGGGCAGAGGCTGTAAACACTGCATGTTACATTATAAATAGATGCATGACTAGACCTCTTGTAGAGAAGACTCCCTATGAGTTACTTAAAGGGAGAAAACCATATATATCCCATCTTAAGGCATTTGGATGTAAGTGCTTTGTGCACAATAATGAAAAAGACTCCCTAGGTAAGTTTGATCCTAGAAGTGATGATGGAGTATTCTTGGGATATTCTTCACATAGAAAAGCATATAAAGTGTTCAATAAAAGAACTTTGTGTGTAGAAGAAAGTATACATGTAGTATTTGATGAAACTAACATTCTTTTTGAGCGACATGAACATGAAGATGAAGCCATTGGATTGGTAAAGGATTTGACTAAAGCCTCAACACAAGTCAAAGTTGCACCAAAAGAAGTAACAAGTGATGGAACAGGTTCTTCTATTCAAGGCAACCTGATAGGGGGAACTAATCAAAGATGAATTGAGATAAATCCCCTAAAAGAACATGTTATTGACCCTGTTCCTCAGCAACAGAACATGGGAGCAGCATCTAGTAGGAACCAGTTGGTTGTGAAACCTTACAAGTATCAAAGTTCTCATCCTATTGAGAACGTTATCACTGATCCAACATCTGGAGTCAAAACTAGATCACAATTAAAGAATCTGTGTGTTTTTTATGCCTTTTTATCTCTTATTGAACCTAAAAATGTTGTTGAGGCTTTGCAGGATGCAGATTGGGTCAATGCAATGCAAGATGAACTCAACCAGTTTGAGATAAGTCAAGTTTGGCATCTAGTTTTAAGACCCAAGTACAAATCAGTTATTGGTACAAAATGGGTCTTCAGAAACAAACTTGATGAAGATGGAACAGTTACAAGAAACAAGGCAAGACTGGTGATCCAAGGTTATAGCCAAGAGGATGACATAGATTATGATGAGACTTAGTGGCAATTATACTCCTCATAGCCTTTGCAACACACATGGAATTCACTCTTCATCAGATAGATGTCAAAAGTGCCTTCCTGATTGGCTACCTGAAAGAAGAAGTGTTTGTAAAACAACCTCCAGGGTTTGAGAGCAAGGAATGTCCTGAGCATGTGTACAAGTTAGACAAGGCTCTCAATGGACTCAAGAAGGACCCAAGAGCATGGTATGACGACTGTCCAAATTTCCTTTTGAACATGGTTACAAAAGAGGTAAAATTGGCAGTACCTTATTTTTAAGGGAAAAGGTAAGGATCTCCTTGTGGTACAAATATATGTTGATGACATAATCTTTGGGGCCACCACAGATAAGCTAAGTAAGGACTATGCAAAACTAATAGGGAGTGAGTTTGAAACAAGTATGATAGGTGAGATTAACTTTTTCTTAGGCTCACAGATCAAACAAAGTCCTAATGGAACCATGGTCCATCAGCAAAAGTGTGCAAATGAGCTTACCCAAAAGTTTAAGATGGAATAATTAAAAGAAATAGATACACCCATTGCAACTGCCATTAAATTAGACATTGATGAACCTGCTTCATCAGTTGATCAAAAGTTATTTTGGGGTATGATTGGTTCACTCTTGTATCTTACTGTCAGTGGACTTGACATTGTTTTTTCAGTGTAGGGCTTTGTGCTAGTTTTCAGGCCAATCCAAAAGAGTCTCACTTGACTGCTGTCAAGAGGATCCTAATATATTTGAAAGGCACCACTGATCTGTGTCTTTGGTACCCTAAAGGTAGTAACTTCAATCTAGTAGGATATGCTTATGCTGATTATGCAAGTTTCCTAGTGGATAGGAAGAGCACCTCAAGTATGGCACACTTCCTTAGTTTATGTCTTGTGTCATGGGCTACTAAAAAGAAAAATTCATTGGTCATATCTACTACTGAAGCTGAGTATATTGCTGCTGCTTCTTGTTGTGCTCAATTGCTATAGATCATACATCAATTGGTAGATTTTGGCATTGAAGTTGGTTGCATTCCTATATTATGAGATAACACTAGTGTTATAAGTATGACAAAGAACCCTGTTAATCGTAAGAGTACTAAGCACATAGATGTTAGCTCCACTTCTTGAGAGATAATTTTGGTTAAGGATTGATCTCCATAGAATTTTCTGCTACTAATAAACAAATTGCTGACATCTTCACTAAAGCACTGAGTAGAAAACTTTGAGAGGAACATGTTGGAATTAGGGATGACTAAGGTCACCTAATAGGTCCAGCCCAAAATGTACAATTTGAAAAAGAAAAAATTTTGCTAGGAATTCTAACCTTGTGTAAATATCTAGATTAATTCTTACTCAGCTTCATACTTTATTTAGTATTCTCATGTAACATGTGTTTATATGACTCACTGATCTCTTACAAAATTTTCTCTATTATGTCATTTGAGGCATGTTCAAGAGTGTTCTAAATGAAGAACCTGGTTCATCATTATGGGTTCATATGAAAGCTCAGGTATATTTTCTATACTCTACACAATTAGAAAGATTAATAATTCAATCATGAGCAGAAGTCCAATACTTGTCAAATTCCTAGAAAATTCTATCCGTTAGCATTGAACCTGTTCCGTCCATCTAGAATTCTACACCGTAATTTTGCCTAATATCTAGGGAAGCCAAATTGATCATTTAAATTCTGGAATTTCAGTTTGATTAGAATACTCTTTGAGCAAAAAGCTGCTGTTACTTAATAAATGTCTAATTCTCTTTAAATACACATCACCTCTCCAGCGTTCATCATAATTTCAAAACCGTCAAAAACTCTTATTTACTTTCAGTTGCCCTCTTCTCCAAAATTCCCAAATTCTGTCAAGAAACCAACAATCATGTCTAATCCACAAGATCATCTTGGAACTCCTCCACCACCATCTCCCTCAAATTCATCCTCATCTACTCCACCCAGTGTATCTCCAAACATAAGCTACGAAGGCAGAAAATGATTGCTCGAAAGACTGTAGCATCCGGGGCTCTGAGGAAGGCTTTAAATGAAAAATAGAAAGCAAGTCAAGTAAAAGAAAGCCTAGCTCAAAATTTTGAATCCAGCTCTGAGTCTGAATCCTATCAATCAGCGACTGAGGGGGAAGGAAGTGGGTCTTCTGATTCTCAGAAGACACAAGAATTCCCTACTAAGGTAAGTTCATATGTGATTGAAAAATTAGAGACTAGGTTTTTTCTGGTTGGACCTATTAGGGATGTTAAGTTTCCTGAGATGCGAAGGAGTGGAGATAAAAAGAATTCTGAAAAAGAAAAAGAGAGAGAGAGTGCATGTGGTGAATAGATGGGAAATGGGAAAGGGAGAAGTTCTTGCTACGTGTGGGGTTGTACAAGAGAGATTAGAAGAGAGTGACATGAAGTTAGGGGGAGTGGTTATGAGGAAGTCGCTGAGGGGTTGGTTCATCTGACCAAGCAAAGAGATGAACCTGTTTCATCTACTGAAGAGACCCTAGCTGATCTACTGAAGAAGGTTGGGGCAAGCTATGACCCAAAGAAACACAGAGCTCCCACAAAAAAAGCTTCAAATGTTCCCAATCCTTCCAAGAAAAGAAAAGCTTCATCCCCAACACCTACTGCCTCTTCAGTGCCTAGGGATAGGGTAAAACAGAGTGAAGCTGATCTACAAAAGGCCTTAAAAAAAGTAAGAAAAAGAAAATAGATAAGGGAAATGGAAAGATTGCAGAATCCTCAGAGGCTATTGAGGAAGTGGAGATGGATTTGGTCCATCAAGAAATGGGTATAACAGTGGAGGTTCCTACATCGAAGCCTAAAAAGCCCAAGACTTCCTCCAAGAAGTCCTCTTATCTGCCTGTGGCTGTTGAACCCACACTAGCAAAGGGGACAAGATCTGCACTGAAAGCTAAACAAATAAAAGTTTTTGATGATGATGACTAGAGTGGAAAAGAAGAAGAAAATAATTCTGAGAAGGAACATGACAAGCTTTCCATGTTTGGCAGAAGGAAAATTTTAAAAGGTAGATTGTTGAAGGACCTGGTGGAACCAAGGATGATGAGATTGGTAGATTCTTTAGTTGCTCAGGGATGGAAGGACATGGTCCTTCAGATGGAATGTAGGCTAGCCATATGTGAGCTAATTGAATTTATGGCAAATTCTGCTGTTAAGGATAGAGTTGTTAGTAGCCTGGTGAAGGGAGTTCAAGTGCAGTTTGCTGCAGTGAAACTAGGAGAGATTCTGGACATACCCTCTGGAGGGTTTGATGACTATACTAGGCAAAGGTGGCCATGCTTGGACTCCCTCCCTACTGCCCTTGAAATCACCAAGGTTTTGTGATTCAGAGGAAGTGAATGAAGCCAAGGTTGTATAGAAAAGTGAGATGAGTCCTGAGCACAAGGTTGTGTTTGAGTTTGTCAACAAGTGCTTATTGCCAAGACAGGAGAGAAGGCACACTGCTAACTACATGGATCTGGTACTTATGGAATGCCTGGAGAGAGGAAATCAAATCAACTGGCCTGCCCTTATAGTCAAATTGCTAGACGGGGTCATAAATGGTTCCAAGGCTCATACTACTCGATATGGCTTCATACTAACCACAGTTCTGGACATGCTAAATATGCCTCTGAAGAAATGAGAAATGGCCTCGAGTAAGGAACACTTTGGCATCAAAACTCTTCTTTCCTGTGAATATCCAGCCAATGCCATCCCAGTTGAACCTGGTTCATCTCTAAAGACACCTATCAACAACAAAGTAAGGACTTTGGTTCAGGAATGTGCAGCTAAGGATGCTGAAATTGCTAGGCTCAAGGCTCATGTGGTTGAAGTGGAAACTGAGAGGGATGGTCTCAGAATTGAGCTTGCGAAAGAAAAGGATAAGAACGATGGAATTCTTCAGATCATGCTGAATCATATCCAAACTGATCCCTCCAGTTCTTCCAAGACTTATGACTCCTAACCTTTGTCTCCTAAACTTGTCTAGTACCCAGTGACCCAGATTAGGGATTTTTTTTTATTTTTGCTCATAGTTTGAATGTTTTTCTTTCTTTTTGTGGATTGTTAATGGCTACATATTGCTATCAATGACAACCACTATTTTATCTTGTTCAATGAATATTATGACCTTGATAGTTTAAATATGTTTTTTTGATTACTAATGATTACACCATGGTTGCACTTGCAGTTGCCCTAGTGGCCATGAGTATTTATTAAAATCTGGGATTCACATTGTGTATGCAACTTTTGGATGATGTCAAAAGGGGGAAGAGATATTGTGCTTTACATATTCTGAAATAAGTGATATTTATAACCTAATTAACCTGGTCCTTGATGATAAGTGAATTTTATTGATTTAGTATTGATGGCTAAGTTGACTTCTTACAGGTTTCGAATCAGTAAAACACACAGAGTTTGCGGTCATCAAAAAGGGTAATTTCTTAGCCAAAGAACAGGTGAAGTTTTGAAGAATGATAAAAGAACTCAGTCATGGACCAAGTCCATCTTGTGAAGCACAGTCATGATCAACCTACATATGTGAGATGCACGTGAAGGAGATAAGTCCTACTGATCAAGCAATACTATCTCCTGATCTGATCGAAAAGGTTGCAGATTGGATAATGATAGAAAGTCTCCTTATATGAAGAGAACACAATCCAGATAAAGATAGTGTTGGAGTTTGAGATCTTCAAGGACTCAACTACGATAGAAGATCATCAATTGAGTTCCAATCAAACTCTTACTAACCTATTAAAAGATAGTGATTGTTCACTTTTACAGGTATTGCACAAACGCAGAAGTTAAACTAAATTGAGAGCAAAAGAGCAAGGCAATTTCGCAAACAAATTATGTGAGATTTGAGTGTGCACTCCTAAAGTTACTTGAACGAGATAGATCAACCAATTCCATTGTGTCTTTGTTTTATTCTAGTTCAATAGTAGTAGGTAGTTTAAAGTTGTAGCTTTCAGCTTTCATAGAAGCAATTGTATTAGGTACTTAGAGTGTTCAAGTTATAAGCTAACTTGAAGTTGTCACAACAGTTGAGGCTACGTGCCACAATGGGATTAGAGTTAATCCTTAGGTTTTCAAAGAGTTTTTGTAAATGATGTTTTGGCTCGATGATATTAGTGGAGGTTTGGGAAAATCCTACTGAGTAGTAGGTCGTGGATTTTTCACTTTTTGAAGTAGGTGTTATCCGCATAAAAATATCTATGTTCTTTATTTTATGTACTTATTATTCAGCAAACAGTAGTAGTTAGAACACCTAGAAGAACCAGGTTCTTCGAGAGCGAAAATGGGGTAGCACACAAATCACCCCCCCTCTTGTGTGGTATTGACGTTTAGAACATCAATTTTATTGAAGATAAAGGATACAAGGGTTTGTACATCAAAACAGACGAAAAACAAAAATCCGAATTACAACCCTGGAATAATCCAGATAACATGAAAGGAAAACAAAGCAAACAACTAAAACTCTTTCCGGGTAGGGAGAAGAGTGGCATCCCAATTGTTAAACTTCACTTCTCGCCCAATAAACTGCACATCTGCCTTGCTGGAACTTTCCCCAGTTTCTACCATGCTCACATCATCAAATAAAATCTGGAACCTTTTAACCAATTCTTCATCAAAATCAACCACAACCTTTGGAACTGTTGTCACTGGACGTTTTACGACCCCTGTCTTGATGAAAGACCTAGAGAGATATGGACTGGCTTTGGGAGCGACTATGCCTTCCTTTTCAGCTTTCTAGCATTCTTCTCATAATCCCTTCTAGACTTTAACCCTAGACCAAATGTACCCATATTTTCACGCAAAGACACTTGTTGCACGATACCTTGCAAAGACGCACCCAGACCCCTGCCCGGCACAAAACCATTTTTAACATCTCGGTTGCTACCATGATGGTTGCAGAAGCTAACTTTGGACCTGGGATGTATTCCTCTTTTGGAACCTTTTCAATTGACACCATTTCGGAAACTTGATAGACCCATGACCCCTTATCTTCTTCAAATTCAATAAACGAGACAGAGGTGTCATTGAAAGCACATAAGTTCTCATTTCCATGCACGATAATTTCTTAGCTATCCACTCAAACTTCACCATCTGGTATAGAGAAGATGGAACTGCCTTGGCAACGTGTATCTGAGGCCTTCCAAACAAAAAATTGTAAGAAACGGCCACATACAGTACTTGGAACTCCATAGTAAATTCAACAGCTCCTATTGTCAACTCGAGCATGATGTTGCCAACAGAGTCTTTTCCCTCTCCATCAAAATCTCGGACATATATATTGTTCTTGTAAATCCTCTTATCATCGACTTTTAACTTGTTCAGAGTAGAGAGAGAGAGAGAGAAAATATTTGCACTGTAACCATTGCCAAGTAGCACAAGACATAATCTTCACATTTCACTATGAGATAGAGGGCACGATTGTGTTTCATACCCTCCAGAGGCAAATCATCATTCAAGAATGTGATCCTGTTAGACTCAAATATCTTATTGGCAATCTTCTCCAAATGGTTCACTGTGATTTTGTCGGGGACATGAGTTTCGTTTAGAATCTTTATCAGGGCCCGGCGGTGCTCATTTGAATGGATCAACAATGACAACAGGGAAATCTGAGCAGGAGTCTTTCTCAACTGTTCCATGATGGAGTAACCTTGTACCTTCATTTTTCTCAAAAACTCATCCGCCTCTTCTTCAATGACCAATTTCTTCACTAGAACTGGATTGTCTCTGAGTGTTTTATCTTTTCTTAACTCTTCTGGGGCAAAGCATCTCCCCAAATGAGTTAATCCCTAGGCTTCGTTAGATTCCTCTTTCACTTCCTTCACCTTGTAGTCACTATCACTCTCTCATAGTTCCATGGAACAGTGTTGGTATTAGCTACCGACAGCTGGGTCACAGGTATGATAATGATGGGGTCCAGACGAGCACCCTCCACAATTATGACCGGTTTACTTGCTACCCCTGGCGCGATCACCTTTGGCTTTTCTTGCTTTGCTACAACATCACTTGGGATCTCTTTTCAACTACCACAACTGGCTTATCATTTGGTATGCTCAACTTGTCCGCCGATCCTTTAGCTATCAAAAAGGTTGTTTTTCTGACAATCGGGTCCTTGACTGACTTACTTTCACGGACAGGATCATCATGATAGATTGTGAAGGCTTCTTGGGCTTCCAATCATTTTGCACTATCTCAATCATATGCATTTCAGCATGGGATGGTAATGGGTTCTAATTGATTTTGGGTGCTTTTGGGCTCTTGACAATAATTTGGTTCGTGTCAATAAGCTATTGGATGGCATTCTTCAAGTACCAACACTTTTTTGTGTCATGCCCTGTAGCATCAGAGCAATACGCACATCTCATAGAATAGTCCAGGTTCTTTGGAGGGGGGTTTGGTATTTTTGACTCAATTAACCTCATAACATCCAATTGCCTCAACCTTTGAAATAAGCTCGTATAAGATTCCCCAAGCGGGGTGAAAGTTTTCTTTTGCTGCAACCTTTTATTTTGGAATTCTGACTTGGCCCGAAAGTATGGACCAGTAGGGTTTTAGTATGTTTGTGGAGGTGGGTAAGGGTTTCATAGAGGTGGTGCACGCTATTACGGTGACGAGGGGGTTGGGTATATGAATGTGCGTGATGGATTATATGGAGTTGTGGTATAGGTTTGAAGTTGGGGTCGAGGTTGGGTGTAGTGGTTAGGAGAAACCCCCGGGCCATGCCATGATCCCTAGATGGCCATAGCGACATTCTCTTTTTTCTTTTTCCCTAGCACACCTCCGGTGCCATTCTCGATTGCTGTGTAGTTTCCTTGATGGCAGAGTAGATCAAGATCTTGATTAATTTGAGCCCTTCTTCTACCATTCCTCCCATTTTACTACTTCATTGAAAGACTTAACTATGGCCGAGATCAGATGACCAAAGTAAGTAGGCTCTATGGATTAAAGGAAATATTCTACCACTTCATGCTCCTCCATTGGAAGGTTAACCCGTGCTGCCTATTCTCTACAGCGAAAACCGTATTCACTAAAACTTTAACTAGGCTTCTTCTCTATCTTGGTCAAAGACAAACGATCTAGAACAATCCTTGGGCCAAATCATCCTAGGTATACCATCTGCTATGATCCTGAAGAGTGTACCACTCCAATGTCGTGCCACTCAGAATCTGTTTAAAGTATGCCATTAACAGCTCATCTTTCCCACTAGCTCCTTTCATTTTACTGTAGAAACCCCTAAAGTGGGCCCCTGGATCTTTGTGTCCGCCATACAAGTCAAATTTAGGCATTTTGAACCCAACAGGTAGATGTATGTCGGGAACAAACAGAGATCTTTGTAGGCTACACTCACTTGACCTCCCAACCCTTGCATTTTTGTGAGCGACTGTTCTAGATTTCTCAACTTCCTAAACATCTCCACCTGTTCTGGGTTCTTAGGTGGTTTCTCAGTCTAAACAAGAAGGTCAAAACGAGGAGTGTAGGAGTAATAATATAGGGCCTTGAAGGTAGGCTCTAGGGGATAGTACTGATTATCTTGGGTTTGAAATAACGACTCATTGGAAGATTGATAGAGCATAGCTGGAGGAGGTGCTACAAAAAAAAGGGTAGTTGGTAGATGGGGGGTATGGGGTTGTTTTGGCTGATGGAGCTTGTATGGTTTGGGAAGTAGTGCCATGATAGTAATGGTAAGGGGTGAAGCTTGGTGCATGTTATGGGGATGAATCAACAGTGGGAGGTTCTTGGGATTGAGCTAGTGGTGGGACGAAAGCAGGGTTGACGGGGTATGATGGTGGGAGATGCCCTTTTACCCATGCCTGGTACATTTCGGCCATCTAGTGTTTCAACTTATGTAACTCCTCTTTAAGACCAACCTCAGACTTCTCCACCTCTCTCGGTGGATCAATAGTACTTGCATCTAGTTCTTGGCCAGCCATAATCAACTTGTTTTTAGACCTGGTGTCGTGCGGGTGGGTTGCTAGAATGCCAAACAAACTAACCACCTTCCTCTTCTCAATGACAACAGCAACTTGTTAGTGTTTAAGATTTAACAGATAGGCAACTGCCATTGGGATGAAATGCACCTAAATAGTTAAAGCTTCTATCGTGTATTTGAATGGCTGCATGCTTCATCCCGGCTTATAACTAACTCTTCTCATTTTATGCTTTCTCTTCTCTCTCTTTTTATTTTCATTCCGACTCCTCCTTAGTCACTATTGCCCTTTCCCACTTGTTTTTTGTTACTTCCCTTTTACTTTGCACTCGTTTTTCTCTCTTGGTTTTCCATTATTCCTTTCCGCTCAATTTTTCTTTTATTTGCTCTCCTCTTCTTCCTTTTCATTTTATGGTTATGATTGAATCCTATGGGGATTAACTACGTATCATGGTATTTCATGAATCAGATGATTACGTAGTTCAGGGAAAAAATGAAAAATAAAAGAAAAATACATTTTTTTTGGGTTTTCAAAATTTTATAAAGTAAACTAAAAACAAAACAATCTGATTAAAATGACTTCCTCTACAGGTTTAAACATCAAAACTAACAGACTCGATAGGTGGACTAACAAACTCCAAAAGAAAGATGAAAATACAGATTCGAAAATGGATTAACAAACTCCAAAGGAAAGATAAAAATACTGACTCGAAAAAGGACTAATAAACTCCGAAAGGATTTGAAAATACAGACTCGAACAATATAAATCAGGAATACATAAGTGCCTCAACTAATGCTCCAGGGGCCCGTGGGACATCAGTTGTCTCACCACGGGCCTATGTGCAATATCTCCTTGGAGGCGATCCATGTCATTTATTATTTGGCGAACAAATATCATCACTACGATGAAGAAGGTAGTTCTAGTCATGTCCTCACATTCATGGAATTTTATGATGATGTAGTTAGCAATTGCTCCAACCCTTTCCCCGATGATGTCTTTCTCTTGGAGAAAATGTCCAATTTGTTGAGACCTAGCTTCTAGCCTTGGGTGTCATGATGGCTTTGATCTTGCCATTGTTGCATATCCTCTTCTAGCCGATACATTAGTGCATAACAATGTTCCCCCTCTACTTTAAAGTTCTTTGTCTATTTGGCCATTTCGTTCTCGAGAGTAGTTAGCTTTTTCTTCAGGTTTACGACTTCTCTATCATATTTTCCGTTCAATTGCCAAACAAACTCTGCCCGTCCCTCTACGTTCTTTGCCAATTGTGCCCGAGATCTTGCCAGACTACCTCCGAATTTCTCCAAAATCATTCCCGTACTCACATATTTTCTTCTTAAGACCTTTTATGAGTCTTTCATCCATTTGGCTCTTTTTCCGATTCTCAGTAGCTATTTTTATTTTTTGGATCTCGGCTCGAAGCGCTTTGTTTTCTTGGGCCAACTTTTTCTTCTCCCTTTCATCAGCAACAGCCTGTACACTACTATCTATTTTAAGATCTCTGATTTGCCCCTCCAATTTGCTTATCGTGGCCCTGTAGCTTGTATCTTTTGCAAACCAACCCCATTGCTCTTGCGCCCCATCAATGAACTGTTGTACATGGGGCCTTTTGGCGGTCCATTTGGGCTCTTGATGGACTTGAGACCTTTTACCATACCAGGCCGTATAACTAGGCTTTGATTCACTTTGGACAAATCCCGTACCCGAGTCTGTGGCTCCAGGAACCTACATTGATGCCAAATTTGGTGAACCTTTTCTTCCGAGAATGCAGATTTTGGACCTAGTTCAATGACCTGTCGACTCAAAACTTTATCATGAGGGACAGTTTGGTATCTACCTTGCTGGTGCAGAACCCTGTGTGGAGCATACATTTGAATACTCCAAAGACCCATTAATAGAAGAAAACACACTTCGGCCGACATATAAATGACTTCAGTGACTGGGAGCCAACCGAATGTCCACTAAATTTTGCTTGCAGTTAAGGAGCTAAAATATTCGAACCATGGTCCGTACTTTCTGAAACCTCATGACCCTCTACCGTTTTTCATGTTCTTCAATGTAGTTAAGACCGGTCATACCATAGTTTATGTACCCCAGACGATGGCAAAGGTGTTCTTCCATCCAAAGTTGTAAAAGCATGTTGCAACCCTCAAAAAAATTCCCCCGCGCTCAGCAAATAGTTAGAGCTAGATAAATCTTTACTAGGATCATCGGTACAATAGCGCCATTAGCGTTTTTAATCATGAAGTTGGATATTCCTTCGAGTCCCAACTCTATATTTCCATCCTTCCTCGAACAGATTAAGATGCCAAAAATGCCACTATAAAGGCGAGTCCCCAACATGCTTCCCATTTAGCTTTTTTCCCTGAATGAGTTAGACCAGTATCCGGAGCCTCAAAACTGTGGGGATCCCCATAACGACGGTACAAGAAGTAGAATGTACAAAATCCCTCTGCCAAATTTCCATCTTTGACTTCTCGGCTGATACTTAGAAGGTCCAGAAACTTGTGAGGAGTCACTGCTCTTGGTGCCACTGGGTTGCGATTCTTGAGATTCCCACTAAGGCCACCATAGCCTGCTATTTCCTCCAGTGTATGGGTTAACTCGAAATCAGAGAAATGGAACACATTATGCGCCGGGTCCCAGAAAGATATCAAAGCTTCAATTATGTCCAAACTCGATTTAATCTTTAACATACCAATGACCCCACCTAAAGCCTTTAGCACCTCTGCTGACCTCCCCTAGATCATTCCACCACATATGGAGTTCTAACGGGATTTTTCTACAACTTTGAAAGGTTCATTTTCAATGGTGCTCATCGTGCACATTTATTTAAAGTGATTGGTTAAAACCTATAACTTATTTTGATTCAAAAGAAGATTATCAATTTTCAAAAATTGTGTTACACCCCGTAATATTACGTCGATGTTATGCTCTACAGTAGTAAGTTATGACGATGTTGCACCCTGAAGTATCGTACGTTAAATTTGTCATAAGGTAATTGACATCAGTCCAAGTAAAAGATTATTTGGAGATAATCAGAATTTTTCTATTTAACAAGCGATAAATAAGTATTATAAAGGATAAAGGGGTACACAGATTAACGAAAATGAGTTTCGTTGGAAGTGGCCAATTTTGAATAAAATACGGGTCGAACGATAATGCCCGGTAATTATGAACTAGTACCATGTAAGGTACCATATGACCACGGTAGTATAATATACAAAGTATATATGAAGTATTTTGAAAATAAATAGAATCTTAAGTAATTTGTGGTAATTTTTAAATTATACGGGTAATTAATTAATTACAGGATAATAGGACATTAATCAGTTAACTGGTAAAGTGGATAAATTGTTGGATAAGCCTTATCAAAACTAACGTGGCAGCACACCAAACAAACAAAATGACTAAGTAGTTATATAAACTTAGGTGGCAACTAAGGGTTAGATATACACTACTTCATTTCTAAGAATTCAATACTTTAATTAAGTGGATAACTAAAGGCAACACTTTGTATCTTGGTAAGTGAGCAACATTACTTTATTTCTAGCTAAATTCGACACTACACTCAGATAAATCGTTTGCACATTATCATTAGTAATATAGTTATTACAAAAGTTCTTACGCTACTTCATTACCAACGAGACCTTTTTTCAATCTAAAGTTTTCACTATTACACTTAACACTTTCAATATAAATACAAAAAGTAGCATTAGAGATTAGTAGGAGAATTGTTCAAATTGTTACCATTTTCGTGAGGTTCCTTAAAAAAGAGTAGCAGTGAGGCTTCTTCTATCAAATTCAACGAGAATTATTATTAGAAGCTTAACAACGTAAAAATTTTGTGGTTAAGGAGTGCGATGCAATATTTTCAAGAATATCATATGAATTTTTCATACTCCAGGTATATTAAGGCTAAGCACTTTTTTCATTTTGGCATGATCCTGTCATTACCCAAGTTTGATAATGAAGTATGAAGAGAAATTTATATTCCATTGAGTATTCCAAAGAGCCTATATATATATATACAATATTAAAAGTATTTCCATTACCATCGAGCTATAATCGATGGGTAGGCCCCTATTGGGCAACCTCTGATCAGATGGTAAGTTATATGACGATCCTACGGTGGTCGAGCGCTTATGAGCGAGTTCAGTTGGTCGAGATACAGAGCCTAGTATGGCCGAGCGCTTATGAGCGAGCCTACTATGGCAGAACAGCGATATATATATATACCGAGTCTTATAGGGCCAGACAACTATTTTACTTATTATATTGAGAGAATTGAGTCAATATCAGCAGGTAAGCATATCTTCACATTATCTTTGACTTCCAGCTACTTGCAGTTATTATACTATCAGTTCAGTTTCAGCTTTCAGTATATTTCCTTACATACTCAGTACATTATTTCATACTGACGTCCCTTTTCTGGGGGCGCTGCATTATATGCGTGCAGGTCAGACAGACAGACGAGTAGGCCTCTTCAATAGGTGTTGTCGAGTTCAGCTTGATCGGTAAGCTTCATGCCATTCGGAGTTTCTGGGTCCAGAGCCTTATGTATATCTTGTATATATACATGTATATAGGTTATTAGTAGGTTGGAGATCCGTTCCGATCACAGTATATTCATTAGTAAAGCCTTGTAGACATATCTTGACAATTAGTGCAGTATGTCGGGCTTTCAGGCCTTGTATGTATATTTGGTTAGTTTGTCAGCTGTAATAAATATAACGGCCTTGTCGGCCAAGTTTTATATTGATATTTAGTCAGCATTCGCTGTCGTCTTGCAATGTGGCCCATGGCCAAAAGCATGACATCATATGTTCAAAATCCCTTAGTTGCAAGTTGGTGCTCGGTTGAGTAAGGTACCGGGTGCCGGTCTCGGCCCCCCAAGTTTGGGGCGTGACAAAAGTGGTATCAGAGCAGTTCTGTCCTAGGGAGTCTACAAGCCGTATCTAGTAGAGTCTTGTTTATAGGTGTGTCGTGCACCACACTTGTAAGCAGGAAGCTACAGGACATTTAGGATTGTCACTCTTTCTTCTTACTCTAGATCGTGTGGTAGAGCCCAGTTATAAGATTTCAAGTCCCGAGCTTCTATTTTTATTCGCAGTGAGACGATGCCTACATTTAGAAAGAGGATCGATAAGAGATATAGTTATGGAAGTGTTGAATTAAAGGAACTTGACTTTGTATCATGCTTATGATAATTAAATATGAGGTCTTCAGCAGATCATGTGCGTATTGAAAGGTGTAAGCCTCTTGATAAGGAGCCTTAAGGAAAGAATGCCTATCCACCGTTATGATTAAAAACAATGAGAGATTAAAAAGATAAATACAAGTTTCAACAAGAAAAAAAAAAGCAAGATGAAGAAGGGTACAATGCGCGCAGTTAATGAAGGTTAACGGTGTTTATAATTCAGGCAGAGGAATATAAGATTTTTGAGTTATATTCAATGGTAACAGAGGTACGTATAATTGGTCGTACCCATCTCATTTATGCCCTATGGGGCTACCAGACATAGTTTAAGAAAAGGACGTGTTATCAGGATCCAGCTGGGGATATAGTAACCCAAAATAGAGGATGGAATGGTAGAGTTAGTTGACGTTTTTGAAGGATAGTGCAAACGTGGTAATGGATCTCCCTGTGAGACACCTCGATGGTGCACCCTAAAATAGTACAGCTTGATATGAGTACTATAAAGACATGCACTATAAGCCTTGAAGGGATAAATATTACCTTAATGTAGCTCGCATCCCTAGTAAAGTGAGATTGTTAAGCAACTCGAAGATCCACTGGATGGAGCAAAGGAAAGCTAGAAGCGAAAGAATGTCATATTGAAGTTTCCATAAGAAAAAGGATATGCAGAAATATTAGCAGAATAATGAGAAGAGATAAGGAAGAATTATGAATAAGGTATGATACATGGATGAAAATGGTAGAGTGTTACAGAATCTATAGTCAAATGAAGGAAGAGACAAAAGGTGATAGGCCTTAAGATAACAAAAGAGTATAGGCCATAAGGTTATATCCTCATTTCGAGAAATAAGTTCATGAGTCCAACGCGACTATCAGATGGAGAGTTAATCCCCAGAGTAACAAAAATCAGTATGGACTAGCGAACAAGATAAACTACATATGAATTAGGGACTGAATGATTGGGAAGTACTCGACATCATGGGAGTTTCAAATTTTTTTCCAGCGGTAATAGAATGTACAACAAAAGAAGATACATGATGAATTCAGAGAATGGTCTTCAGGGAACGCTTCCCTAGAGCTAGCAATGTGAGCAAAGTTAAGCATAAGAGACTGTATGTGCCAGTTACGCTAAGTGTCACCCTAGCGAGTAAAGGAATTTGTCATCTTTGGTACAGAAGAATTGCCGCAAGGCGAGTAAGGATCATTGATGTTGAGAAACGACGACAAAGATGAAGAGGTAAAACATCTATAGGTAGATCCTCGTGGCTTCAGCTTTTAGTACAAACCTAAAGGGGGAATATGGAGTAATGTGGCATTAAGTCAGAATTAGGTGGTTCTAGTGACTATCGAATGGTAAAGGAAGAATGCGATAAATGAAAGAGGAATGAGATGGCACTTATCCAAATCGTACAGATATGCTACGATTCAAGAATATTGTGCAAGAACGGCGTGAAGGAGAGGAAGTAAACGTTCCTGTCCGAGCTTTTATTAATAAATAAGGAGCCAGTGCGAGACGTAAGTTAAAACAAAGTAAATAACCAAATAAAGATTACGAGGAATATTGGTATGAGAATGGGCCAACGAGTAGTTAGTAATTAGTCAGGAAGATCTCAGTTATGGCTAAACAGGAGGTTATGGACGAGTCATTAGATCGTGTAATATAAACATAGTAGAACCCAACATGGAGAATTCAGCCTCGGAGAATATCATTATAATACTCGAGATATATTCAAACAAGAGTCGGAGTAGTTAAATGTACCGTATGAGTATTACGGGGATAAAAAAAAGTGCCACTGGGAAGATAGTCAAAATATCAGTTCAGAATCAACCATACAAGCACAAGGGCATGGAAGTAAGTAACTACAAATGATTATAGATAAGTAAGGACATCAAAAAGGTCTGAAATAAGCTCACAGCTTTACGAGAGTCAAGGGTTCTCCCAAAAGTACTACAACGAAAAACTAGCTGAGGAGATAAGAAAGAAGGCTTCAACCTAAGCACAACGACCTAAAAAAGAAATGGTCGTGTAGCAACAATCTCGCAATGACATTGTAAGCATTCCAAAGGAAAATGGAACCTACCGTGGGTAATAAACGGGAAGTAATAATTAAAATTAATATTCGAGATCATATGAGTTGTATGAAAACTCTAGCAAGTGTGGGCACCAAGATAAGCTAAGATGGACGTAACAAGGGGCAGAAAGACTAGGAAAAGTAATTGCACACGTTTAAAGAAAGTTGAGATGGAACGAAAGGAACTATTCGATCAATGATCCAGAGTTAGTATGTTAAGGATACACTCTGGATTTTGGAGCATTATCCAGGCAGCATATCTGTTGATAATCATACAACCATAGAAGACTCTGTTATAAGTTTTAAAAAAATAATACAGCCCAAGGCATACATAAAGGATTGATTTGTTAGAAGATTGTATCATGGATATTCCATAATGCCCATGAAAGGCTAAGGTAATAATTAATACCATGAGCCACGGATCGAAAGATAGTTTAAGCCTATATAAAGGTTGATCAGCAGGAAGAGGAAACTAAAGAATTACATCACCTAAGTAAATCAGGAGTCTGATTATTGGACCTAAAAAGTTTTATAGAAGTTTTGCTTGAGAACATGACAGAATCGCTCTTAATGTCAGATGTTCGAGAGAAATCACAACGACCATAATCTATAATGGCTCGACAAGGAAGACAATTAGAAGAATTACCAGCCTCATAGGAAGTCAGTACGAAGCTCCCATCGGATTATATAGGTACCAGAGGTGCGAGTATTATAATAGAGCTTCAAGTTATGGACATGAATTACACCTAGGTGAAAGGGAGGTTATGAAAGAAATAGAAGACATGATACGAGATTTTAAGTAAGTAAGGTAAAGGTAAACAACGTACGAGACACTAAAATGCAGAAAGTTGAGAATAGACCATACTTTGGATAGAAGGTTATAAGCACGGGGGTTCAATATCCAGGAATGATAACGGCAAAATTAGTGGCATATCTTCCAGTCTATGGTTTCTACATATTGAAAGGTGTAGTTAAAATAGTATAGAAGAGTTAGAGACGATGTGACGTCTCGCTTGATATTCTAGAATGACATAAGGAAATCTATGGTGCAAGCAAGGTGAAGAAAGGTTGCAAGTAGTATAAATGGATAAGTCCTTGGGATAAGCCCATGAAAACAAGAAGAGCTAATGGTTTCTCTAAGGTTATAGAAAGATAAGTATAGTCTGAATGAACTCAAATGAGTCTAAGACTAGTAGCATTTACAAAAGATGGAATGCTTCCCTGATAGTACAATAAGGATGTAATCGTGATGGATAAATGATGACGTTTAAGTCTTCGAGTAAGTAAGATTTGAAGAGGATTTCATGGTTTGTACGAGATTGAAATACCCACATAAGTGAATCACCTTGGGATGCTGTAAAATACGGTCATTGAAGCACAGTATCACCCCTAAGTGGATCAAGAAAGTCTCTTCAAATATTCCTCGATGCAACGTAAGCCCTATGGGCAAAGTATTACGCGAAGTTTCAAGTTATCGGTGGTATATTGTAGATCAATATTGAGGCGAATCAACAATAGATGGACAAAGTCACAAAGTATGAGATATGATTTGGCCGTCATTCTAAAGACGAGCAGTAATGGGGAAGCATTAAAGGACTTAAATATATACATATGGAATAAGCAACGAGAGTAAGATGGGATTCGGTAGCAGACCTCAGCAACGATAAATTAAAGTAAGAGTTCTGGCACTAAATTCATACGGACGGCTAAACGGACCTATGCGATGAAATATAGCAATATTCGTAAATTCAATAAAGTACCGAGCGAAGAACTTCAGTATACTCATATATGCCCAAAGGGATATGTTATCAAGCTCTACATATGAATCCTAGAGATTGGGCACACTTACAAGGTCAAATTGTACATGCTGCATGATGAAAGGTAGTAACAGTTACGAGATTGGAAGGATTCCGACTACAAGTTATGGTATGAGAAGGAGGCTTAAGGGGGGAATGCCCTTGACTTTGAACTCATTCATAGGATTGTCAACTAGATGGCATGAGAACTTCTAGAGTATTCGAAAGATATAAGTTATGAAATGATAAGTGCACCAGTCAACATCCGAGGACGAATGTTCCAAATGGGGGAATAATATTACGCCCCGTAATACTACGCCGATGTTATGCTCTACAGTAGCAAGTTATGAGGATGTTGCACCCTGAAGTATCGTACGTTAAATTTCTCATAAGGTAATTGACATCAGTCCAAGTAAAAGATTATTTAGAGATAATTAAAATTTTGCTATTTAAAAAGCGATAAATAAGTGTTATAAAGGATAAAGGGGTACACGGATTAACGAAAATGAGTTTCATTGAAAGGGGCCAATTTGGAATAAAATACGGCTCGAACGATAATGCCCGGTAATTATAAACTAGTACAATACAAGGTACCATATGACCACGGTAGTATAATACATAAAGTATATATGAAGTATTTTGAAAATAAATAGAATTATAAGTAATTTGTGATAATTTTTTAATTATACGAGTAATTGACTAATTACAGGCTAATAGGACATTACCCAGTTAACTAGTAAAGTGGATAAATTGTTGGATAAGCCTTATCAAAGCTAACGTGGCAGCACCACCAAACAAACAAAATAACTAAGTAGTTATATAAACTTAGGTGGCAACTAAGGGTTAGATATACACTACTTCATTTCTAATAATTCAATACTTTAATTAAGTGGATAACTAAAGGCAACACTTTGTATCTTGGGAAGTGAGCAACATTACTTTATTTCTAACTAAATTCGACACTACACTCAGATAAATCGCTTGCACATTATCATTAGTAATATAGTTATTACAAAAGTTCTTACACCCCTTCATTACCAACGAGACCTTTTTTCAATCTAAAGTTTTCACTATTACACTTAACACTTTCAATATAAATACAAAAAGTAGCATTAGAGATTAGTAGGTGATTTGTTCAAATTGTTACCATTTTCGTGAGGTTCCTAAAAAAAACAGTAGCAGCGAGGCTTCTTCTATCAAATTCAACGAGAATTTTTATCAGATGCTTAACCACGTAAAAATTTTGTGGTTCTAAAGGAGTGCGGTGCAATCCTTTCCAAGAATATCATACAAATTTTTCATAATTCAGGTATGTTAAGGCTAAGCCCTTATCTCATTTTGGCATGATCCTGTCGTTAAACAAGTTTGATAACGAAGTATAAAGACAAATTTATATTCCATTGAGTATTTCCTTCTTTCAGTCAAAAGAGCAGAGAGCCTATATCTATAAAGTATTAAAAGTATTTTCATTACCATCGAGCTATAATCGATAGGTAGGCCCCTATTGGGCAACCTCTGATCAGATGGTAAGTTATATGACGATCCTACTGTGGTTGAGCGCTTATGAGCGAGCCCAATTGACCGAGATACAGAGCCTAGTATGGTCAAGCGCTTACGAGCGAGCCTACTACGGCAGAGTAGTTATATATATACACATATATATATATACACATATATATATATATATATATATATATATATATATATATATATATATATATATAGAGAG